>VCHN02005217.1:0-10090 GCA_007115665.2 Sequoiadendron giganteum | reverse complement strand
GCAGGTTTTAACCATAAGAGTTTGCCAGGTTCTTACAACATTTACGGACAACATACAAGGTCAATTACTCAATTAAACCTTCTACTCTTTAGGTTTTGCTAGACCTAGGTGGGTGAACCTATGTGAAATATGCAGATTTGAAATGAATTTCCTACTAAACAGTCTACCCACAATGGCAATTGGAAATGGATAGACAAAAGAATACAACAACTACCCCTACTACACAAATAAAAGGTTTTGAATATATTGTTTATAATGAATTCTATCTCCTAGGATATGGCATATCAATGCCTTCCTTCTATCAGGCAACGGAGTCAAAATATTACAACTTCCATATACATTTTCCTTTCTAACACAATTCAAATTACTAGACACTCTAAGGGGTGAAGTTCTGATGACTGGCATAGGACTTCATCAATTTATGACTGGCATAAACAGTGTTAAAATACTTTTCTACTCAGTTCATCTTCAATGATCTAAAGAAATCTCACGAACACTGTGATTCACTTTAAAGGAATTTAGTTATGATTTGCAAACACCAATAAACTAAAATCACATAGAGTACATAAATGCACCTTGATGAATAAAAATATACTTGATATTTAAATTCAAATGATCGAAAAAATTCAAAATTTGAGAGAATTGAGCAAACATTAATGGTTATAACATCACAGCAGCAAAATACTAGAAAGGAATTTGGTCACAAAATCATTCCCATCTGCCTTGTTTCTAGAAGGTTTTTTTTTTTACATTATCTCGTTCCCAGGAAAAAATCTCACACCTCTTGCTGCAACTGATTTTCAAAAAAATTATACATTACACCTCAACAGTCACGACTTTTCATTTTACCTGCCTTAACCGTTTGATATTCTGATAGGAATGAAATATTTAAATAAGTTGTCTTATCGACAATTTAAATATTTCTAACTATAGTCAAGATTTTAAATTTTTACTTTAATATTTCCCGTGGCTGTCATAGCTTATATCGGTCTACCGCGGTCTCACATTCTTCAACCCGTGGTATCGCGGTGTTTGACCGTCGACTGCTCTGGCCTGTTCTTTTCTCCTACCATCCTACCACGGCTTCATTTTTGCTTGTCCACAGTATCACGGTGTAACTGCTAGCCATCTTCGCCAACCACTTCACCATCCACCGCGGTCACCGCGGTCTACAAGATGACCCCCTATAGTACCATGGTGGCTCCTACTCTGACCGTTTCCACACCGTCGTTGACCGTTTCGCTGACCACTACCTGTTCACCGTGGCCACCATGGTCTGTGGTTTGACCGCACACAGTGGCATGGTAAACACTTTATGCATCGTCCCTAGCTGCTACTGTTGTACACCGCCCGCTAACTACTTGCCTTCAACCGTTATTGCCACCGCTTGCTCACCACCCACCGCAATACCGCGAGCCCATTGTGGGAGGCCGCGGTAAGGTGGTAAGTGATGTAAAATTGAACATTAAGGCAACGGTAAAGGGTATAGGCTATATATGAGTGGAAAATATGAATTTTTAATGGAAAAAATAGCAAATTAATGGATTTAAATGGGAAAAATGCCTTAAGATTTTCATGTGAAATTCTAGTTCTAACAGTGGCTCCTATTGGGGATGAGTGGTTGTGCAATCACTACAAGAATCCTGAGTATCTTTGGTGGAGTAGACCGAGACACGAATGTGAAAAATGAAAGCTGTAGAGAATGGAGGGAATGAAAGAGTGAAGGAGATGGAAAATGGAAAGTGGAGAATGGAGAATGGAAGGTGAAAATGACCCTAATCTACTGTACATGGAAAGAAAGCAAAGATTTCAAAAAGGGAATTCCTGAGAATGTCCATGTACTGGAAAATCCAGACCCTTCAAAATTTCCTAAACTACTGTGCATGGAAATAATATTTAAAGAGGGTTATTAAGAATTGTCCATGCAATGGCAATCCTTGACCCTTTGTTGATCCTTAAGAGAAGAAATGCTTCAGGAACTGCCCATGTACAGGCAACTCCTGCTCTTCTCTGGACATTTTTTGCAGGAAATATGAATCCTCACCTCCTTTACTAGTTATCACAAAAGGGCCAAGCCATAAAGCTTCAAACTTGCCATGCTTCCCCTTATCCTGACACCAAGAATTCCACATCAACACCAAGTCATCCTTTTCAAATTTTCTCTTCTTGGCCTTTTTATGAAAAAGGTACTTTATTTATGATTGCAATTTCACATTCTACTTCTGAGCAACTCTTCTCACTTCATCAAGCTCTGCAAGCTATTCCATCCTTTCCTCCATTAGATCAGAAATATCCAAGTCTTCTTGCAAAATAAAGTTATATACTGGCAAAATATTCTGCAACGGCATCCTAGCCTGTGTCCCATATACCAACTCAAATGGAGATTTTCTAGTTGCCCTTTTTACTATAATTATGTCTGCCCATACAACCAATCTTAACTTCGAATCCCATGCCTTTTTTTTTGTATCCAACATCCTCCTTACTATCTTCAAAATATTTTTATTACTTGACTCTACCTGACCATTGGCTTGTGGATGATATGGGGTAGAATAATAAATATTAATTCCATATTTTATGCAAAAATCTTTAAACTCATCGGATCTAAAACACATCCCATTATCTGTGATCAATTTGACTAGAGTGCCAAATCTATTCATAACATTCTCCATCAAAAAATTCACTACCACTTTGCTTGTTGCTTGCCTAGTTGGAACAACCTCCACCCACTTAGTAAAATAATCAATGGCCACTAGTATCCATTTGTGCCCTCCACTTGATCTATCCTATATTTCTCCAATGAAATAAACTCCCCATTGGTGAAAAGGTGCTTCTACCTATAAAGGTCTAAGTGGCAATGCTCCTTGATACTTCAACTTTCTTAAAAATTTCTGACAAGCCTCACACTTCCTCACATATGCAAATGAATCATTGAATGCCCTAGGCCAATAATAACCAGCCCTGAGAATCTTGTGTGCAGTAGTCTTAGCAGAATAATGGCCTCTACACACCCCTTCATGCATTTCTTTCAAAACATATTTTTCTTGGGATTCATCTAAACATAACAACAATATACCATCCCTATTTTTCCAGAATAGATCCCCTTTAATAAAAACATATTTAGAAGCTTGCAACTTCAAGGCTCTCCTTTGATTATCATTCAACCCTTCAGGGCACTTCATATGTTTCAGATAATGCATTACATTTGTATACCATGGAGTATGCTCAATTATTGCTATGATTTCATCCTTACCTTCCACATTACAGATCTAGTTTGCTTCAATATTTGTTTCTACCATCAGCCTGGCTAGACCCTGTCCTCTTACCAACTTGGTAATCTGAATCTCCATGTTAAATTCTTGAATTTTGTTAATCCACCTGCATCTCTTCCCTACCACTTTTGTCTGCACCAGAATATCCTTCACAGTTGCATGTGGGACATAAGCAATGACCTTAGCTCCAACAAGGTAAGGTCTGAAATCCTTTTCTGCTTTGACCAATGTATAAGCCTATTTTTCCATAATGTCATATTTCAATTCTGACCCTTGCAAAGATTTATTGAAAAAAGAAACAGGCTGCTCATGACCATCATTTTTTTGTAACATGACAGCAGCTATGGTATGGAATGAAGCAAAATAAAAAATTTGATATGTCTTAGTAAAATCAGGGGACTTTAGGATAGGGGCTTCCTTAATAGCCCTTTTTATAGATATAAAGGCATCCATAGCTTCAACAGTCCAATCCAAATTTTCTCCTTTTTTCAACATTTTAGATATAGGTTTAACAATCTCAGCAAAATTGGACACAAACCTCCTAACAAAATTTATTTGGCCAAAGAATGATTGGATTGCTTTGATAGTTTTAGGAATGGGAATTTTATCAATGGCCTCTACCCTTTCAGGATCTATCCTAACCCCATATTTTGATACAATATGCCCCAAAATTTTACCCTCTGTGATAGAAAAATGACATTTTTTAGGATTAAGACTTATACCATACTCCAAGGCTTTGATGAAGATCTTCTCCAACTCAGCAACATGATCCTCTGCCCTTTTGGAATAAGCAATGAGGTCATCTTGATATACCACCATTATAGCATTGATCGGATCTGCAAAGGCCACATCCATGGCCCTTTGAAAGGTAGCTCCTGCATTTGTGAGACCAAATGGCATTCTTATATAAACATAAGTTCCCCATGGCGTAGTGAATGTTGTTTTGTATTGCTCAGATTCTTTGACTTTGACCTGATTATATCTAGAAAATCCATCCATCATTGATAATAGCTCACACCCTGTCACTTTGTGCAATATTGACTCCATGTTTGGAAGAGGATAATTATCTTTTAGGGAAGCAACATTCAGATTTCTAAAGTCCACACACAGTCTTATGTCCCCATTTTTCTTCCTAACTAGGACCAAATTTGAGACCCATGTCAAATGCCTAATGGGTTTAATAATACCTCCATCTCTAAGCTTTGCTAGCTCATCGTGCATCTTAGGTTCAAGAGTGGGGTTAATAGGCCTCTGCTTCTATTTGAATGGCTTTGTGTCTGGCTTAAGTGGAATCTCATGCTGAAAAAGATCTTCTCTATATGCCTTCAAATCCTCGTAAGACCAAGCAAACACATGCTTGTATTTTCTCAGCAATGTAATCAGCACTCTTCTTATGGTTGGGCTTATTTTCTTTCCAATATAAACCCTTTTTGGTGCCAATTCAGTTCCCAAATTTATTTCTTCAATATCTTCTTTCTTAACTGGTGTCTGCTTTATGAGGGAACGATCATTCCCATCATACACTCTCTCCAATGCCACAAGCCCTTTGGGAAGCTGGCTAGTTTTAAGTTGCAAAACGTCCTTCCCAAATACAGTTTTTTCCCATCCACCTCTTCCACAAAGGCATTGAAATCAATCTCCTGTGCCTCATATTGATCTATACAATGAAGAAATTTCAAAAGGTCAATATCATCATCAAAAAATTGCCAACCATATATGTTGTTAGGGACTGGTAGTCTTGTTTTAAATTCAACCTGAGACACTCCTACCAAAGTGATATCATCTTTCTTCAAGGATACATTAGCCAAAAAATCAGCCATCAAATTTTTAGATCTATCTATCCAATCAATTGAAAATGCATCAAATAATTCAACTGTATACCACACAACATTTCTATATTATTTCAGCCTCTTGTTCTTTTCAGCATATTTTGATCTAACTTGTGACACAACTAACTCAGAATCTCCCAAAAATAGACAACAATTTAATCTTATGTTTGACAGCCATGTTCAAACCAATCAACAAAGCTTCATACTCTGCCACATTATTTGTACATTCAAAATCCAACAAAAATGAATGTTTAAGTGTTGTACCTTCAGGTGATATGAAAACTAACCTACCTCATTTACCTTCTTGACTGCATGCCCCATCAAAGTACATCTTCCACACACCCTACTGATTTCTAGAGACAAGCTTATCAATTGGGTCAATATTCACTAGTTTCGGCTGAGATAATCCTACTCTAAAACTCCCCAGATCTATATCACAGAAGCAATTAAGTTGTTCTTGAGGAACACACTCAACAATTTGATTCACCCTTGGTTCTCAACATAGTTTTACCTCTTCACCATTAACTGGTATTGTGGCATATGATAAGTCAAATTGCACATTACCTCCAACTGTTGCAGTCCACTATCTTGACAAAAGCATTCCAAATTGAGGAGGTGTATCAATCATAGTTATATCAATGTTATAAGTTACTTGTGGGTAGGCTGCTAATTTTACTTCTACATCTTTCATAATCCCCACAACTGGGACAGGCCTACTATCCATAGCATAACATTTACCACCCTCAATATCTATCCACATGCCAAGTTGTTTCATTACCCCTATTGGCATAATATTCATAGAAGCACCTGAATCTATCATGCAATTTCTTACCAATTTACCATTTATGAGTAAGGTAGTGAAAAATGGATCAATTTGTGGTGTGTTCATTAATGCATCATTTAAGCCAATTTTTGAAATTTTTATCTTTCCTTTCTTATTAGCAATTGCAGGATTCTCATTTTGTTCAAAGTTGACAACTTGATTCCTCCCACTAGACATTAATTGAATAGCACTCTCCCTATACTCTTTAATTTTCATCATTTCAAGTAACGGGACAAATATTTTTACCTGGGATAAAGCTTGCACAAAATCGAAAGATGCACCTTCAACTCTTATTAACTTCTTTTGCTCTGCTGGTTCACCTTTGTACTCATCTTTCTCCCTCTTTGATGTCTGATCCATTTTTTGTTTATCCTTGGGGAATCCTTTATTTTCTTCTTTGGGAACATACTCCCGTTCCTTGTTATGAGGGGGCTCATCATTTGTCTTTTTTGATATTTCATGGGACATCTTTTTATCTTTCAAAAATATTCCTTTTGGAACACCTTCATTCTCATTCACTGTTCTATTCCTCAGCCGATACTTGCTTTTAGCAAGCTCAACTGCTGCAATAGTCAATATTTTAATTTCTTCCATAGTTGGTCTCTTCATATTTCCCTTATTAGTTTGATATGATGCAGTAGGGAAAACTTGTTCATCATCACTTTCTTCACAATCAGAAAAAATATGTTGCTCTGCCATGTGAACATTATATTTTTGATGATCAACATCATATTCATATCCTCCCTCTTCTGAAGATGAATATCCCTACTCTGTTGATTGAAGAATATGCGAAGTCAAGTAAATGTTATTGTCTTCTTCATTATTGTTTTTTGCCATATATTTTCCTGGCACTCACTGAGCTACAACACAATGTTCTAAGGAATGTGGTAAGTCACAAACTAAGCACCAAGGACCATTACCAACCATGTATGTCCCTCTTTTCTTCAAAGGGTCAGGTGTCTCTTTATTTCTTGGCCCATCCATCACTGGATTTCCATTTCTCCAATTTGTATTATAAGGCATGTCATGTAGTCTTGGCCTCTCATTCCTATATGTGTTTTCTTGTTTATTTGGAGGAGCATATTGGGGAACCCTTGGGTTATCCCTCTTAGCAATAATTCCTACAACTTTCCTATTATTTTCAATGGTGAGTGCTATCCTTTGAGCTTCAGCCAAATTCCTAGGACCCTTGTGCCTGAGCTCATAACCTATCTTAGGATCAAAAGATTTTAGATAAATACTCAATGCAGTAGGATCAACCAATTTAGATCCAAGAGGTATCTTATTATGCAATTTAGAAAATCTCTGGTTGAAATCATAAGATGATTCATTTTGATGCTTCTGAATAGTCACCAATTCATGCAATGCAAATTCAGGTGCATATTGATTCCCATACTGCTCAAGAAATTGTTCATAAAACACATGAATAGAATTAATAGAAGTTATTGGCAGACTATTAAACCAATCTCTGGCATCTTCAGTCAGTGACATCATAAACAGTCTCATTTGTATATCTTCATACTGCATATCTAAATCTTGCATAAAAGCATTAAAACTCCTTAAATGCTCTTCAACTGCAGTAGCACTGCTCCCTGTGAATTTTGGGACCAAACTTCTCCAACTGTTGTCCATAGGGTAAGGGCATATTTGTAGTCCAGCCAAGTCAAACTGCCTAATCATGGTTGCATATTGTGGAGGAGGATTTTGGTAATACTGATGCTGGTACAATGGATTATTATTTGCCACATATTGCTGACCTTGTGGGGGTACATGTTGTTGATAAGGAGGCGGCTGAACACCTTGATTTTGTGGTGGAACATTTTGATATCTACCTTGATTCCTTGGCTGATTCTGGTAGGCCTATGAGGAATTTGATGGGCCTGTATTATTGTTCCCTTTCCAATGAGGTGGCACATATTTTTGCAAATTAGTCATTTGAGTATTGATCTACACTTTCCTCAACTTCAACTCTTCAAGTTATTTAATTGCTTGGAGCCTTTGCTCATATTCTATTCTTGCTCTTTCCACTTATTGTCTCTCATGTTCCAATCTTGCATTTATTTCATCCTTGGCCATAAGTTCATAATTCTCCTCAGAGGCTACTTCATAGCCAAGTCCATCCTGATTCTCTTCAAGAAATTCCATTTTCTGATCATATTCATGTTGTCTTTCTTCACTACATTTAGCCATGAATTCTTCAACTTCTTAGATCCGCTTGATAGTAAAAGGATTATTTACCTTTATCATTCTTCTCTGTCCATTTATTTTTGGAATTAGGACCATCACCATCTTTATACAAAGATCGTCTTCCTTGCATTTTGGGAGCAATTGTGATTGTCTGAACTCTAGGAAGATTCATTTATGATATATACTTCACTTTATCAGTCTCAATATATTTGTTCATTCAGAGTCGCCACTCACTTTCCAAAAGTGAGAAAATATGCAATTCTTTATTCCCAGCAGAGTCTTCTACAAGATATTGACTCTATGACAAGGCTTATTTTCAGATTATGTCCCCAGCAGAGTCACCAAACTGTTGGTTCTAAAAAATGCAGGTTTTAACCATAAGAGTTTGCCAGACCCTTCCAACATTCTTGGACAGCATACAAGGCCAATTATACAATTAAACCTTCTACTCTTTAGGTTCTGCAAGACCTAGGTGGGTGAACCTATGTGAAACATGCAAATTTAAAATGAATTTCCTGCCAAACAGTCTACCCACAATGGCAAAAGGTAGTGAATAGACAAAAATACTACAACTAATCCCACTACATAAAAGAAAAGTTTTGAATATATTACTTGTTAGGAATTTTATCCTCTGGGATATTGTTGATCAGTGCCTCATATCTCTTGGGCAATGGAGTAAAAAATAACAAGGATCCAGGGTGTTTCCCTATCCAATCTTAATTCAAATTGTTGAGCATATTTAAAATATTAAATTCTATGACTAGCATATTATTTCACCCAATTTATGGCTTGCATAAATTACTCCTGAATATTTTCCTACCAGGTTCTTCTTTAAACAACCAACCTAAATTCCAAAATCACTATGACTTGATTTAAATAATTTAATTATGACCTTGCAGACACCTATAAATCAAACCACACAAAGTGATAATTGCACCATGATAAACCAAATACATACTTGTTATTTTGATTTAAATGATTTAAGAAATTCTAATTGGAAACAACCAGATAAGAAATTCACAAATTATGTCATCTCAACAAATGAACTTAGAAAAAATTGCACCAGTTTGAAAATGTCTACTCCATTACACTAGTTTCAAGAAGGACTATTCATTGCTTTTTCCCAGTTCTGTTATTACAGTGGAAAAAATCCCCACTTCTCGAACCCCTTTAACTGATTTTTTCACAAATATTTTATATAGCATAGGTCAACAGTCACAACTTTTCATTTTACCCACCATAACTGTTTGACATTCTGATAAAAATGAAATATTTAAATATTTTGATATAGTTCAACTTTTGATTTTCCTTCAATATTTTCCCTGCTCAGTCTTCACTCCTTACCGTGCTACTGCGGTCTATGTTTAGACCCCTAGCGGTTGCACGGTGAACATCTTTTTCTTACTCGTGAACCACTAACCATTTACCGCTATCACCATGATCATTGCTTAGACTCCTAGCGGTATTGCGGTATTCACATTTGTCGTCAACTTCACCACCACTACGCTATCATGGTCTGTTAAATGACTCCCTATGGTACCACAGTAAACCGCTCTGACCAGTGGCTCACGACTTACCTCCGTTCTACCGTGCTACTGCAGGTCTCTAGCTTGACCAGTAGCGGTACTGTAGTAGTCGCTAACTGTTCACTGTCACCTCACTGTTACTGACCCCATTGACTGCTACCTCCATTGCTTTCTACCCTTTACTGCAGCACCGTGGGCCCTGAGACTACCCTCCGTGGTATAGCAGTAAGGGTTTCCTTGACCACATCAAACCACCATTGCTATACCATGAGCCCACTGTGGGAGGCCATGGTAAAGCGGTGAAGAACACATGAAATGATTTCCAAGGGAGTGATAAGGATTTGAAATGTATGATAAAATAGACGGGGAATAAAATGAAGAATTTTTATGAAAAGAGGCAAAAATGGGGTTTAAATGAGAAGAACTCTTAGGATTTTAGATGAAATTTTGGGTTCT
>VCHN02002141.1:0-18372 GCA_007115665.2 Sequoiadendron giganteum | reverse complement strand
TGTAGACATCCAAAAATAACATTATGCATTCCACTGTAACTAACATCATGCATTAGTTTCTTCTACTAATCAATTAAAGCAATTTATTGATTTAATCCTAAGGTTCATCAAGCTTAATTAAATAAATCAAATTATTTAATTAAGTTCCTAAGGTTCTTCTTATTTGATTTAATAAATCAAACTGATTTAAAATCAAATATCAAATCCCTAAAATCCCCTAAGTTAATTAATCTAAATTAATTAACTTCTAATCATGATTAGCATTCTCTGGCTTTTGACTCAACTAGAGTCAAATCTAAACTCCTAACTAACCCACCCACTTGCATCAATAAATCAATTTAATTGATTTATTAAAAATCCTATTTTCTCTCAATAACTCTCATCTTTGACTTTTTTGAACAAAGATTATTCCCCCCAAAACCCTCAACAACATGCATTTATTGATATTTTTTAAATTTGAATGGGCACATTGGCCAAAACTTGCACAAGCTTTGACCAATCCCATCATGCCAAGTGGCTCTATTCTATTGGAGGGGATTTAGTCCCACATTGGCTAAACTTGGCCTCTCTTCTCTCAACTTCTTCTATAAAAGCAATGCATCTTCTCTCATTTCTACAACACAATTTGAAGGTATCTAAACTGTAGGCAACTTGAGCTCATAGCAACTCATTGTCTATCTCATTTGGCTTAGAAAGGGATTGGGAAAGGGCTCTCTCACATCTTCATGGAGGGCACCAATCCATCATAGAATAGAATAGGTTGTATTTCCTTTTCTCCATGCATGTGTGATCTAGTTTTAGCATTTTATTTGGAGAAATGAACCATGTTATTCTATGAGGATGGCTGAATCTACACAATCAATGTGCAAGATTTCACCATCATGGTCACCCCTAGATGGGCTTAGTATGGAGAATAATGGCTCTCTACTAGGATTATTATTTTTAGTTCACCTTGAATGGATGCAATTATTCCATAATAGATATTCTATTTTGTTAACATGTTACCTCAATTATAACTTTATTTACCAGAAAAATGGGTCCATTTATTGTATTTTCTTAATGATTTCTATTATTTTCATCCTTAATTGAGATATGGTAGTAGGTCTAACTCTATGACGTAAAGCATTAGCTACATGATTTTCCTTTATTTTTACATTAAATATTTCAAAACTATAGCTTCTAAAGAACTCTACCGATTTTCTTTTATGATAATTTAGGTAAATTATGTAAATAGATACTAGAGTCCCTAAATATCTATATTATATTTGAATAATCTTCTTGATATCCTTCATGTTTTCATAGCATATATAATTATATCCTCTAGGTTGTGTGTGGGAAAATTTAGTTCATGATCCTTCAATTTTAAAGGCACTAAGGTAACCACACAACCATATTGCATTGTAGTTATTCCCAAACTCTCATTTCAACAAACAACACCTCTCATTATTGGATCATAAAAGTCATAATATTTATTTATATAATTATTCATTTTACATAGAGGATACAAGAACAATATTATTTATTTTATACTATAACCATCATGATTATATAATTACATAGCTTTCCTCCTTTAATGACATTTTAATATTCTTCAATAGGATTTTCCTCCTCTTATGCATCCCTTGTTAGGTTAGTGTGTGAATCTACAAACTCATATTCCATAGTGACATAGTGACCTCTTTGAAAAGAATTAGGTTATAACACAAACAACTAGGGTCAATTCCGATAACAACTGATGCTTTCAACTTTCATTAGAGGTCCTTTCTTCTACAATGGGCCTACCTTGTCCTCATCTTTCTTAAGTTTATTTTTTTAAGGATGGATGCCAAAGTTTTTTGTGCCAAATATAATTTCCCTTTTACCTACTAATAAGGTCTTCTTAGGCTTGTTAATGATAGTTAAGCTTCTTGGTTTTATTTTTAGTTTTCTTTGAGGTCCTAAATTTTCCTTTCTTTTCACATCCCATTTTTGTAATAAAAAAGGAAATTTTATTATATGCAAAATGTGTGACTACAAAAGTCTAGATTTAGACCCTAGGGCTCTAATACCAATGTAAAAATTAGCCATACGAGCATATTTAATTTTTACCTCTAAAAACCTTAGAAATACCTTTTCTATCTAATTCATATAATAATGAATAATCAAAGATAAAAATATAATTCCCATAAATAAATAAAACCTAGAGTAATTCAATATCTTGAGTTGTAATGCACATAAATTAGTTGCCTAGGATTCTATTCTCAACCCAAGAGTGCAACAAACTCAATGGTTTGCATGATTTCCCTATCAATCCAAACCAAATGGAATTAGAAGATTATCTTAGAGAATAATAATAAAGTGATAATGTCAATGTTTGAGACATAGGAAAGGACATATAATTTGACTTATTTAAGGAAATAGATGGAAAGAGGACTATGGTGCATCTCGTAAGTTACATTGAGGGTCCATCCTCATCCATAAAAGTGTCACAAAGGTCAATCATATAATAAAGAAGAGAAGTAAAGTGTACCCTATATTACATTTTGAGTCCATCCTCAATCCCAAAATGTTCATGTAGATTGAATATAATAATTCCAAAAGTGATAAACCTTTCCAAGTTTGTGGATTTCAAAAAAATCCTCTAGTGCATTGGAAAGAAATTTATCTTGCCAATAAGGGAGTATTTTTAGAAATGTAATACCACATGGCCTTGGTGATATTGTGAAATAATCCTTTTTCACAACATGGGTAACATTTGACATCAATTATCTCTACAATAACAATAACAACTAGCTAACCCATGTAATTCACAATGATGGCTCCTGGCATTATTAATCACCTACTAGGTTGAGATTAAATACTAGTTCTTTGTTATCATCTTGGGGTTTATGTTTTCTGGTCATCCACTAGTTAGTATTTAATAAATTATATTGGTGTGATGTAGCGTTTTTATCTGGCATCTTGTACCTAATGGGTCCTATTCACATGTTGAATTGACTTAGGTGCCAAGAATATTTTTAAGTCTTAGTTGTGCTTCTTATGTCCTGGGTCGTTAATATTATTTGAGATGGTGTATCTCATTGTTATGGACCCAAGACACGTATCATTATCTTGTCTAATCCTATCTCTCACTTTTTCCTGTAATCAATAATATTGTATATTTTTTGGCATCATAATATTATTATAGTTTGGCAAAGGTATATTTTTGTTTGTAGGTGATCTTAGGTGTGAGCTAAATTTTATCTCTCTTACATGAGTATTGTAGACATCAAAATAACATTATGCATTCCGCTTTAACTAACATCATGCATTCGATTCTTCTACTAATCAATTAAAAACAATTTATTGATTTAATCCTAAGGTTCATCAAGCTTAATTAAATAAATCAAATTATTTAATTAAGTTCCTAAGGTTCTTCTTATTTGATTTAATAAATCAAACGATTTAAAATCAAATATCAAATCCCTAAAATCCCCTAAGTTAATTAATCTAAATTAATTAACTTCTAATCATGATTAGCATTCTCTAGCTTTTGACTCAACTAGAGTCAAATCTAAACTCCTAACTAACCCACCCACTTGCATCAATAAATCAATTTATTGATTTATTAAAAAGAGTTATTTTCCCTCAATAACTCTCATCTTTGGCTTTTTTGAACAAAGATTATTCCCCCCAAAACCCTCAACAACATGCATTTATTGACATTTTTCAAATTTGAATGGGCACATTGGCCAAAAATTGCACAAGCTTTGACCAATCCCATCATGCCAAGTGTCTCTATTCTATTGGAGGGGATTTAGTCCCACATTGGCTAAACTTGGCCTCTCTTCTCTCAACTTCTTCTATAAAAGCAATGCATCTTCTCTCATTTCTACAACACAATTGGAAGGTATCTAAACTATAGGCAACTTGAGCTCATAGCAACTCATTGTCTATCTCACTTGGCTTAGAAAGGGATTGGAAAAGGGCTCTCTCACATCTTCATGGAGGGCACCAATCCATCATAGAATAGAATAGGTTATATTTCCTTTTCTCCATGCATATTTGATCTAGTTTTAGCATTTTATTTGGAGAAATGAACCATGTTATTCTATGAAGATGGCTGAATCTACACAAACAATGTGCAAGATTTCACCATCCTACAAATGGCGCTAGAAGGAGGGCTGAACTAATGCATCTTATTTTTATCTTATTTTTATTCTTTGCTTGAAATTTGTTACTTCATTCTGTTTTCAATTAGATAAAATAGGAATGCTTTCGGAGATCTTGCTATGTGTTCATCCAAGCCTTATTTGCACAGAGGTGTGCATCATATTTTATTCTAGATTTTAGCATCTAAATCTACATACCTTTGAATAGATTGACTGTCAAGTTGAAAGATAATGCTATGGCAAGCACTTTGAAGGGATTCAACAGTCGATCCTAAAAATGGAAGGTGAAGTGCAGTGAACATAGCACCGCTATTTCTTTGATATCTTGATATATTATTCATCCTCTCTGCAGCAATTGATTGTCATGTGCTTGTCCCTTATTCTGTAATTCTTAATCACAGTTCCATTATTTACTAAGGACAATATTTCTTTTGTCTTTTGTTAAGAAGAGTGTAGCAACATAATGGTTTCTTGAAAGTATGTTATTAATATATGCTTATAGGAGTTTCTATGCATTAGTTTTTGTTACGCATCCCTCTACAGACAAAAATAAAATAAAAATGGTTACTATTAACTAAGAGAATAGTGCATCCCACTGTAAAGGACTAGAGCTCAACACTATGCTTGTTACATTGGTTTGCTTTCATAGCATAAAATGAAATTTTCTTTCTCAAATTGATAATGTCTACTTTGATTGCTGATTACGATCTCTTTTAATCCTAGTTGCCTTTGGTCATTACAACCAATCTGGTCTCCTCCATGAAAGCCTTCTTACCATGCACACTATTCACAGCTTCATGCATACTACTTGCAGTTTCAACATCTTCATTATTGAGCCGTTATCTGTCAATTCCTAGCGGTGTCAGTGAGCTCTGTAAAGACTATAGCTACCTCCTTAATATTTCACTTCTGTAGGCTGCGACCTCTTTCTTGATTCATGAGCCCGAGTGATTTCCTTCATAAGCCCGAGTGATTCAACTCTCTGACTCATACATTTACTTTCAATACAGAATACAAGATACATACGCATGGGAATTTTATCAAGGCTTTTTAGATCTTTATTATGAATCTCTTAGAATTTTTTATTGCTGCGCTTGGGTTTGTATCTTGCAACCACGGAAAGAACCAGAAAGAAGCTTGGTGTATTTTTCGGCTTTTGTGAACATTTATTTCTCTGGAATCGTGTTATTATGAGTTGCAATCTTGTCTAAGAATTGCTGCTGTCAAATCAAATGAGAATGTAAAGCCCAGGAAAGCACTGTTTGAGTCTTTAATGAACACCGTAGTATGCAGCAACCCTTGTATGGTGTTGATAGAATTAACCTTGGTCATTTGTTCTTGATATTGAAATCTCATATTTGGTATTATCACAGTCTCCCTTAGATCTACAGTCTTTATCTTGTACAGCTGCATAAGATTTCAATTGTAAGTAATTACCATCCACTTATAGACCACTCCTATGAATGTGCACCTTTAAGCTTGTGTCGTGCTCCTGCATATGTCGTATCTTTTGACATGGCTTCATTAAATGGAGTAGGTGCCCTCTGTTATAAGTTTTTCTTATCATAAGCCTTTAGGGATTACTGAAGCTAATGCGATCTTGCTGAGATTCGATATATTGTGTTTCCATTACAATGAGATGTGCGATTAATCTGGTATTTTCGCTTTTTGCATCATTTGTGAATAGCTTAAAGTATCGAAGAGGTGTTAGGCGTACTCCCAAGTTTTTGAGATAGCTACCATCTAAGCTAACAGAGAATTATTTCTACTTTCGACAGTCTAACTTGCAGGGGAGAGTCAATCGGCTGAGCGCAAGTCTAGTGTCTTCTGACATATTTGTTTCTTGCAGGAAAAATTTGTAGGTACCTAAGGGACAATCCTGAGGTAAGAAATTATGAACACTACATTCAAGAACAAAATTATGACCTGTGCACCCGGTACTTGATGTCTGGTGATTTGTTTCTGTAATGTCAACCATAAAAAACTCAGCTAGTTCATGTGGAACACGTTACTTGTCTTGGAATGGGATGCATCAGAGTAGTGGAGCAGTTTTGAAATGGCTATACTTGTAAATGAAGTCAATGGTTACATGTGTAGGCCGCTCGTACATCTTCTTTCCTTTTGATCGAATTTATGAGCTCTGTGTGCCTACATCTTTCTCTGGCGTGCATTAGACCAGTATTGCTTTAGCACATTGAAGTAGCATTTGTTGAAGGTGTCATATCAAATAGTAATGTGCCTTGTTGAGGTGTCAAGTCAAGTAGTAATGTGCCCTATCTAGGCTTCCGCAATTTGGTTGCATCGATATCTCATGCAGATTTGTTACAACTTTATTCCCCTTTTGAAAAATGCATCGGTACTACTCAACCTTCATTGTGGTATTTGTTGAAGTATCTGTCAAAAGAACTTCACGTCTTTTCTATACAATTTCCAGAAGTCTGAGGAGGGAAACTACAATTCAAAAAAAAAAACTCAAACATTGATTATCTTCAAACAGTCAATCATTCTTAAGTGATGAGTACGTATGAGTCTTTCTCATAGTCATATCACCATTTACTGCCTATCTAGCAACCAGGAGATAATATTTTCAACAGTTTGATCCATTGAAGGGATGTACGTGGCTGATTAGTTTGAATTTTTATTTTTGTGTTGGCTAAGTTGTTAATTCTGATTTGCTTCCTAACAAACAGCCTTCAAATAGACCATTTATTTCAAAACAAAGGTCAAATTTTGCGATCATCATTCATTTAGCATTATGTATCGATTAGCTTTTAATGCTCTAACCACTATTTGTTTTGTAGATACTTGACATAATAGGGATAAGTTTTCATAGTGTGATAATGTTGGGTGTTTTAATATTCCCTCACATATAATATTTCAATTGTGATAACTTTATATTGTTGATAGGTTGAAATCAAGGTGGATATTTGAAGACAAGTACCTGATTTGAACGAAGGAGCAAGGTTGACATCAAGATTGAAGTTGAAGGTTGAAGCTAAAGTGAAGGCGAAAAGAGTGGAATTAAAGATTTTTGAGAACAAAACTTGGAAAATAGCATTTTTTAATGCTTGATTTGACAATCTTAGAGCTTCCATTTACTACCCTTTTTTTTCTGTTTTTAGCTAACTCACCTTTCAATTTGGGCTTAAAATCAATCAATGGCTTGATCTTTTCAAAGTTGGTTAAAATTGAACCTTAGACACTTACTAGATTTCAATTTGGGATTAAAATTGAACAAGGCAACCTTCACACTTGGATTTTGGTGCTTAAAACGAATTCATCACTACTTTTTGGATTTAAAATGAACAACTGTTTATCATATTTTGCAATCTTTTTCACAAAGTAATATCATCAAAAAGACGTATGCGCTTCTCTCGCGCCTCACGGTGATCTTGAGAATCAAAAGTTTTTTTTATGATATTAAGTTGTCAAAAATATTGCCTCCACACTTCAATTTGGGATCTAAAATTGAACAAAACATGCGAGTGTGAGCACGATATATTGCGGAGGTTCTCCCCTTTGTTTTTCAATGAAGGTTGTGTGAATGACAGGATATGTTAGCTCACTTTTGTTTATCTTAGAGGGCCTGCCTTGTGGGAAAAAGTACTCACCCAAGGGAACGACCCAACCGGGAACACGCTAAAGCCAAGCGACTTCCACCCGGGATATAAGTGTGGATATTGGAACAAAGGCCAATATCATGAGGATTATTCTGACGAGATGGACAGCAATGGACTCTCGCCGACGTTGGATAATCCCCCATGAATGGAATGCCCGAATTAGAACCCTTGTTTAGAAATTGGCCAAAAACTTATCTATCTTGTTGGTGAAAAAGGTCATGTCCTTTGAAGCCGCCCCACATAACATGCGGTCTTGTTGTGGAAATGGAAAGTATGCCATGGGAGATTCATGGGTACTAATGCTTGGCTGACCCGAGTAAGTGAGTGTCGTGGAGGGGAGCCAGTGTGGTCAAGCATTTAGCCATTCGCACAAGATATGCGCAGCTGGATTTATCCAAGTGGGAACCCAACAAGATATTGTCTCATCAACCTAGGAGTGTGAAAGTGCTTGGAAAAAACACATTGCTTGATCTTGAAAACATTTGGAAAACAAACATACACAAGAGCCTCAAATTTCAAACACCTTGAAAGAAAAAAATATCTTTTGATGAACTTGCCCACTCTTGCTTTCCCTAGGGATCACATTCCTAGAGGTTTCTAAGTGTGCAAATTCTACCATCATTTGTTTCCAATAAGGATAAACATAAGGAACTTTTGCCCTATTTTCCTCGATTTCTGCATAAAGGACCTTGTGGGATGAGAAAGAGAATGAGACACTAGACATATAGTTTGAAAACCTAATCAAGCAAGTGCTTTTGGTAAAAGGGATTCACTAAGACAAGATAAAAGACAAATTCAATTACACATGTGTTTTCTAACATGATCAAAATCCCAAAACCGAAGTTCAAAAAGCTTAGTCTGAAAGCTTGTGAGGAGCGTCTTGAGATCCTGAATTGTTTGAAAGGTTTACTTTCCTCTCATAGGAAATATAGTGTGTCCTTCAACACTGAGGTCTTGTAAGCAGAAGTATCATCTAGGTCAAGTCTAGGATCAAATTCAATCACTTTCATCCATCTTTCAACCATCAAAATCAATCAAATTTCCATCTCACCAACAACTCTAGGAATCTTTGTAAACACCTTTAATGCTAAACTTTTAGGCGAAATCAAATCACTTTGTTTGACTTAACACAGCTAGTCAAACCATCATCCTATACACAAGTTCTCTCTTGGATAATACAACTTCCTAGGGTTTATGAGTTCATCTTGTTTGGCTTAACACACCTAGCCAAATTATCAAATCATCACCTTGTTTGACTTGACGCACTTAGTCAAACTACCATCTTGTAGGAGTTCACTCTTGGATAACACAACTTCCTAGAGTTTTACAATTACATTTATCACTCTTGTTTGACTTAACACATCTAGTCAAACCATCAATCCAATCACGATCAATCAAGTCCTAAAAGTTTAGCATTCCCTTCAAAGTTTCTTTAAGAGTTCCATTCATCCATATCGCTCATCTTCCATTTATCTCATCCTCATTATCGCTTTGATCCTTCAATTATCCTAGTTCTTCGCTTCTTTGAACCTAAGGTTTAGACCGATCTAAAGGATTAGAGGTTCATCTCTTACATTCTTGAAAATTGATCTTCATTTTATGGTTCAAACTCGATCTCAACACAAGAAGGACATGGAATATAAACTTGATCCATCCATCATGAGCAATTCGATTCAACCAAACTATTCAAGCCTTGCAATACCATTTGATTATCAAAGCTTGTACAATGCATACATGGGAGCATTATCTCATACAAACATCAATGGTACAACGAATGTGAGTATGCCCGATCCAAATTTTGGAACACCTTTCCCAATGATAGATTTCAATCTAAGTCCAAATCTGCAAATCTATCAACCAAACGCTCAATGCATGAGTTTTCCAAACATCATCCCACCACATCCATACATACCAAGTGCAACTTTACCAAACATGACCATTTCAAATCCACACTTGGTAAACCAACCAAGATGCAAAGAAGAAATGAAATACAACCTATTCTATGGTGGATTGGTGCCCTCCATGAAAATGTGAGAGATCCCTTTCCCAATCCTTGATAAGCTTAGTGATATGATAGACAATGAAATGCTTGAACTCAAGTTGCCTATAGTGTAGATGCTTGGATATGTGGCTGTTGTAGAAATGAGAGAAAATGGCTTGAATTTATAGGAAAAGTTGATAGAAGAGAGGCCAAAATTAGGCAATGTGGGACTAAATCCCATCCAATAGGATAGAGACACTTGTCATAATGGGATTGGCCAAAGCTTGTGCAAGTTTTGGTCAATGTGCCCATTCAAATTTGAAAAATGTCAATAAATGCATGTTGTTGAGGGTTTTGGGGGGAATTATCTTTGTCCAAAAAAGTCAAAGATGAGAGTTATTGAGGGAAAATAAGCTTTTTAATAAATCAATAAATTGATTTATTGGTGCAAGTGGGTGGGTTAGTTAGGAGTTTAGATTTGACTCTAGTTGAGTCAAAAGCTAGAGAATGGTAATTGTGATTAAAAGTTAATTAAATTTAGATTAATTAACTTGGGGGATTTTAGGGATTTGATATTTGATTTTAAATCAGTTTGATTTATTAAATCAAATAAGAAGAACCTTAGGAACTTAATTAAATAATTTGATTTATTTAATTAAGCTTGATGAACCTTAGGATCAAATCAATAAATTGCTTTAATTGATTAGTAGAAGGACTGAATGCATGATGTTAGTTAAAACGAATGCATAATGTTATTTTTGGATGTCTACAAATACAAACGATACTAGTTATTTTAGAATGATGGTTCAGGATAGAGGAAAAATCTATCTCCCTTCAACAATTCCATCGGGCCATGGCACGCTCAGACCTGACAAGCAGGTGGAGTCGATGCCTGTACGTGAAAGCTACATCACACTCCATAGTCAAATTAGCAACATGTATATATATATGAAGACACACGATGAAGAAAGAATCATGGCATAGCAAGGCACTCATGGATGAGTACTACTAAACCGTCTCCTTCATCGAACTGATGTACAACATAGCATATGCCATCAACCACATCATAATATCATTATAAACATAACAAAGCATGATAGATCATCATAATAACGTATCTCACTTATGTAAAAAAAGCACCATAAAGTAAAGTGTATCATCAACTGAGTTTCACAATCGGTCATGTGAACCATGAGATAACGCATCAAAGTAACATAGTCTCAAACAACTAACTACTAATAATAACTCAAAACAATAGAATAGAAATGTCATCAAGAGGGTCACTACATCCTCCCCCCCTAGGGTAAGCCTTACTCCATGAATCCTACAACCAAGCATAGTACAAAATCCATACAAACCAACATGGTGAAGCGACCACCACAAAGTCTCAAAACACATTACTTATCATAACAAGTGTTAATGTAGAGAAAACAACTCTAAAGGAACTTCCTCAGTCTCTTGTACCATAGGATTTCCATGGGCTCCCGAATTAGCTGCCTGACCACTACCAATAATCTCCACATATGTACCTTGATTCTCTACCCGATGATGATCAACCACTGCACTTTCGCTAAGGGAACTTCTTGCATCATTCCTTGTTGGCTCTGTGGTCGCCAACCTTTGAGTGAATTCAGGTGTGTTCCTTTGAGGACATTGTCTAGATATGTGGCCCTATCAGCTGCAAGAAATACAACCAGCACCTCTTCCTATTGCACCTCGTGTGCTTTGAGTTGACTGGCTAGGATGATGGAGTTGGGCTCACAACCAGCTCTAGATCCTTCTAGATGAAAGATGATCACCCCAGAACCTGAATCCTATTGGGGATGCCCTACCAAAATGAACACCAATCATCAAATTCTCAAACTCCAAACCTCTACTGGAATGATTGGTGAGTGGAGAACGTTCCCTCAAAAGGCCCATCATATGTCCCACTAAAGCTGAAACATTGCTCCTCCTCGGGAACCTTTCTCTTTCTCTGAACACCTATCGACCACCCTCCTATCTAGGGCCTAGCCGCGTAAGAATCCCCTCAAGAAAATAATGTAACTAAGGACCCAGGTGCTCCTCATGATCATTCTCATGGGGATGCAGAAAAGAAGTGTTTCGACGATTATCTCCGCGACCATTTCCCAGACCTCTACCATGACTTCTAGCTTGACCATGAACTCTAGACATCCTAGACATACCATCCAAGAAAAGAGACTTAGTTTACAGACACAAGAAACCAAGAAAAACACACACACACAAAAGAGTCTAACATCTAGGCTAACCTACTGGGCTCGCATGAACTAGAGTACCTAGTGTTAGAACCTTTGCTCTGATACCAAGCTATAATACCCCATTCTGGAACCTAGGGAGCGACACGTCACTAACGTAAAAGAATCGAACAATTTTTTTTTAAACATATAATAATAACATGTGATCAATAACTTAACATGAACATTCTTAGATTCCTCAACTATGCTACTAGAGTAAAACAATAAACACAACACATCAAGAACTATATATATCAAATCAAGTAAATTGTCATATCTAGATTACATTACAAGTTCATCTACAACAAACGAGATTATGAAAAATATCAATACACCAAAAGTAACAATACAATGAAACCTCATGTAGAATCATGTGTGTACAATAAAAAATAAGATCCAGAATAGATGACAAACACATCTACGAACTCGTCTGACTAACAACTATAATAAGGAGGACTGTGAATTAGACAGTCATTTTACCATCACCTCATCAATAGAATCAAATCAAACAAACAAAATACCGCATGTAAGAATATAAACATAACTGCATTGAACCCCAGTCGACCGCGTAGAGAAGAGAAGAAAGAATGGACAAAATAGAAAAAATACAGAACTAACTAAGTTTCATTTCATACTGAAGATCCAACTGCAATTATCCTAGGGTAGGTAAAGTCAAAATTTTGATTTAATTAAATACCTGTAATCGTGAAAGTTGCTCAAAAGACACAAAAACTACAGAATGCGCAACTTAGAAATATCGTGAACCAGTCAATAGATGATGAAAATGGTGTACCCTATGTTCAGGAAGATAGCGTTGACCTATGCCCTCCATTATGATTATTCAACCCACCTGCAATGTTTCTGATCAACCATGTACTATTTATGCCACCATGAATACCGAGACAAAATAGAAGAGCGTAAAAAAAGCAACTCAATATATTAAACAACGATTCTAGTCATAGGGATGCAAAAATATAAGAACGAATGCCTCACACACAAAGACAGGGAGGTAACAAGAAAGAACATAGAAAGAACAAACAAGAGGTCATAAGAATAAATTGACACACCTTATGAAAGGAGGCGATCTTAAGAATAATTACCAAGCCTGTCATTTCTAATACTGGCCACAACATAGAATGATTCACAGAGATAAAGTACTAGATTAAACTATAATCATACACACAGATCAGAGAAAGTAAAAAAAGGTTAAATCACCGAAGAAAATGTTATCGACCCTCCTCATGAAGGTAACAACCGATCCAATGAGTACTACATGCAGGGCACAACTCAGAGAATGATAGGAGATAACATAGAAAATTACGTTGATAAGGGAATCCAACTCCTAGCTGATTCTACAAAGGACAAAATATAGTATGATTATAGACACCTAAATATGTGAATCAAGACATAAAGGACTTAGCCATCTGCCTTACCAGAGCCTAACATAATTTTTATCTATCACAAAAGCTAACGGTTGAAGGCACTGAATTCACTTCAGCACACGAAATAAGAGATATTTGCAATCATAAAAGAGTGAACTGAAACCATTACTACATAAGCGCACCATCAAAAAGAGTAAATTCAAAAATATAAAGAAGAAAAACAACTCAAGATCCAAACTAACATGGAACCAAAGAATGCAAGACGATGCACAACATAAGTGAATCAACAATATGAGAGAATGAAGTTGGACAAATGAAACAATGATAGCCATGCAACGAATCAAACAAGGATAACTCCAGAGATAGACTTTATATCATGGATAGAACCGAAACTACAATAATGGCCAAAGCCTATTACACATGTGAGTTGCATGAATGATTCACAAAACAATAGAAATTTACAAATCAAACACAAAACACAACAACTCTACTCTATACAATGTATACTAAAAAGGGTGATTGGAGGTGAATCGCAGTACAAGGAAGAAGAATAACGTAATAAATCAAATATTCGCTCTTTATTTTTGAAGACACTTGAAAGAAGTCAGACTTTGAAATAGGCGTTTGGCGAATCCATAAAAAGGAGTATAAAGATTCAACTGATATCGAACACAAGAATACACTAAGAGTCTGATATAATGGAAGAATCTCACTCAAATTCGTAGCTCAAGAAACTTTAAGAGATCCAACAAAAATGAGACAAGAAACCTAAGGTGTCAAAACATCATGTATGCGGAAAAATTTGATACTTATTAATTCCAAAAGATAGAAAATCAAAAAAACCGAGTGATAAGAAGACCCACTCATATTTTGTGACCGAGAAGAACTTAAGATAATTTGAATCTAAAGGGTAAAGAATAGCAAGCGGCCGACCAGTATGATATTACAAATAGAATCAGGCAGGAAATTAGATCCATACACCTTCTCGTGATTACATGTTACCACTATGACAGGCAAAAAAAGAATCTAAAAACTTACTTAAACATATGCACCCTTCTACATTCAAGCGTTGCAGTTGTGATAGGTTGCAGAGTGATGCATGATGGATATTAAGTTCATTACACTCGATTATGAACAAGACCAGTCTCTTTCATAGGTAGTAAGGGGTAATCACAAGGTATTCGACAGTAGCTACATCAATATTCTTTGCATAAATGCTAAAAATAATCAAGCACGACTATACTGAGGAGGAATATGTCGAGAAAGGTCATGAAATTTCATTCGAAAGACAAGAAAACTGAAAGACAAAGATTAATGCACTCTACGCAGGCAAGGGTGGAACTTATTTTCCATACAGACTAAAGTTTACAGAGTTATGGAGATACTATAGAGTATAACGCAGAAATCACTGAAAACTGTACACACATAAAAGGGCAACGAAGTTCTACAGGAAGTTTTAAAACCGTGGCAAGCTTGAGGTTCAACAAAATCATTAAAAGACACCAGAATTTACAGACAAAATCCCAATGATATCAATAAATTTTTATGTCCATCGTTAATAGACCTAAACAGTTGAAAAAAGTATTTCAAGTACCAAAAATATCTAAAAATGATATCATCAAGCTTTCCACAAACTAAACCAAAATCTCCACATAGCCAAGATGCAAAGAAAGCAAATTCAATTTTCTAAAACACAAAAAATCCGCGACAGATCTAAGCTTAGTAGGAAAGATTCTCTATACTTCCTAACTAGTTTAAGTTTCTTCTTTTATTATATTATCTAATCTATAAAGTGTTCAGTTTCTTTTATTGTGCAGGTTCCCAAACAAGGATTCAGAGCATAACTCCATTAAATTACAGTAATATTCATTGCATGTGACAATTCAGAACAAACATAATTTTGCTAGAAGATGACTTGAAATGCTTTTTCGATTCGAATGAGGGTGGATAAAAAACGTCCATACTTCAATCCATAGAACATTCACAACACGAATACAGAATTCAAATTTTCATACAAAACCCCAAAAAAATACACAAGACAACTTTCCCATTGAAAACACAAATATTTTACAACTTTAAATCACAACTGCTAGTTAAATTTTGCCAATTTTTTAAAACATCAAGATTGTGCTTTCATATCAATTTCAACTAATTAATCTTCCAAAATTAATATATTTTAATAATTCACAATTAATTCCTCAATATTCTAAAAATAACCTTTTAAATTTAAACATTACAATTAATTATTAATCAACATTACCTTCACTTTAAATCATTAAATAATCTAAACATAACATTATAAAACATGACAAGATAACAAGACATGACAACCAAAGAATAAGATGAAAGGATGAACAAAAACATAACATAAGGGCATAAAACTGATACTCGTTCTTTTAGAACGATGGCTCAGGACAATGTGCAAATCTATCTCCCTTCAACAGTTCCATCGAGCCATGGCATGCTCAGACCTGACAAGCAGGTGAAGTCGATACTTGTACCTGAAAGCTGCATCACACTACATAGTCAAATGAACAACATATATATATATATATATATATATATGAAGACACACTGTGAAGAAAGAATCAAGGCATAGCAGGGCAATCATGAATAAGTACTGCTAAACTGTCTGCTTCACTGAACTAACATACAGCATAGAATCTAACATCAACCACATCATAATATCATCATAAACATAACAAGGAATCATACATCATCATAATAATGTATCTCACTTAAGTAAAAAAAGCACCATAAAGTAAATTGTATCATCAACTGAGTTTCACAATAGGTCATGTGAACCATGACATAATGCATCAAAGTAACATAGTCTCAAACAAATAACTACTAATAGTATCTCAAAACAACAAAATACAAATGTCATCAAGATGGTCACTACAAACCAAACTTGAAAATCAAGTTTAAAAGATAGCTGACAGACAAAATTTAAAGAAAAATAGTCCTAAAACATCCTTGCTTCTCTAAATCCTTCATGGGACATCCTCAAGAAAGCTAGTAATAAGACTCAATGACAAAGCCAATAATATAAAACCAAATAAGCCATAAATATTAAAAATCCAATAAAAGTATTTGCCAAAATTTGATCTTTTATTGTTTAATAATTTGATTGTTTGGCATAGCCTAATGTTAGGAATGGCACATACCATATAAGACGTTGAGTCTAGTTTCGATTTTGTGAATATCTTTGTAAGGAATGACAAAGCCTAATTTCAAAAGGACACATATTGTATAAGACATTGAGCTTGATTACGTTGATGCGACAAGCTGCATAAGGCTATGATGATTGATAATGACTGTTGTCAAGAAAGACACATCTTGTATAAGACATAAGTTGTTTTTTTTGGCAATATTTTTGATTTCACTTGATTACATTTTTTAACATGTTTGGCTTGTTGATGTATGACTTGTCTTGATATTTTGATAGTCGTGTGTGTGTGTTGATGGTGTATGACTTATAGCATACCCTAAAGGACTGACCTAGTGCGGTCTTGAAGGCTCATTGATTGATGGCCTTTCCTACATTATAAACGTAGATACCTCATAGTTCGACTTGACTTTGAATGAAAAGATTGATTGATTGTTATATTTGATGTATGGCATAGTGAATGTGATAAACCCTAATGGACTAACCTAGTGTGACCTCGAGGGCTCATCGATATATTGCCTTGCCTATATTATACACATAGAGACCTTGTAGTTCAACATGACTAGTGACTTTGACATGTACAAAGAATGAGTCATGATTTGATGTGTGTGATATGTGACAAACCTAGAAAGAAAGACTTAATGCCTTGGGGGCACATTGATAGATGGCCTTTCCTACATCCAGTTGCAAAGGCAATGTAGTTTGACTATGTCTATGACTGACTTGAAACAACTGACTTTGACTCTTTTTTTGGAATTTTTGACATATTTTGATTTTTTTGTCTTTCTGGAGTTTTATGATTTTTTTTATTTTTTCAGGAGATTTTATGATGTTTTTGAGTTTTCTTAGGATATTTTCTAATGTTGGGATGATATGTACAAGGTCTAATTGACACAGGTCAAGGATTTTCCCCCAGTCGGGTATAAGACCAATAGGATGGGATGGGGAGACAGAGTGGACTTGATGTAAATTGTTCCAAGTTATGGAAAGGATAACCATTTATTATGGGTGATGGTGAAAAAAATTTGATTGGAATGATCATAGACAAAGGAGAAAAGTCAACTACACATGGCACTTGTTTGATAGGTTTTCACCATGGTACTTTTTCAAAGCACCACCGAAGTGGTTTTCACTATTTGACGACTCATTTCTCTTTACTATTTTTCTGATTTTTTAATTTTTTTGATGTTACAAAGATGCATGTTTGCTATATTTTCATCAAGGTAATGATTTTTTTGTTTTTTGTATTTTTTTTATGTTTAAGACAAGGCTCTCAGAATTTATCCATAGAACCTCTTCAGATGAAGGTTGTTGATTGGTGATAAAAGTGGTTCTCCTTCAAGGGTTGAGCGTCGATATGCTCCTGATCCAAAATCTTTTATAACAATCTATAGTCCTAACCAGTTCAGCTCAAACTTGCCCATTTTTTCTCTCTCAACTTGATTCCTTGGGTTCTCCATTAAGACCAAGTCACCAATGTCAAAATTTTGATTCAAAACTTTCTTGTTATAACTGCGATGAAGATGGTTTTGATATGCTTGAAGATGGTCTAGTGCCTTCTATTTTCATTCGTCTAGGAATTCTAACTCATGCAACCTTGACACATGGTATTCTTTATCATCAATATGACCTATCAATCACACACTTAAGGAAGGAATTTTGACCTCAATAGGTAAGATAGCCTCAAAACCATATACTAAGGAGTGTGGAGTGGTGCCACTAGGAGTATGAATACTTGTGTGATAGGCCCATAGGGAAAGATTAAGTTGTAAGTACCAGTCACGACCAACATCACTGATAGTCTTTTTGAGGATTCTAATGATTGTTTTGTTAGA
>VCHN02002600.1:0-16641 GCA_007115665.2 Sequoiadendron giganteum | reverse complement strand
TCTCTACAAACAAAGAGTTAAGACACCAAATAAAAAATAAATGAACTAGAAAACATATAGACACATCCTCTGAAATTCTTAGACCATGAAGAACCTATATGTGCCCATACAACACTCAAAAATATCAAGAAAATAGTATTTTTCTAGAAAATTGCTCAAAACTATGGTGTTTATTGTGTAAAATTGTTACAAAAATTCTTCCACTCTCTCATTCAAGCCTTGGTAAGGATTTTTAAAGCATTTTACAACAACCATCTTCTCCCCAATGCCCATAACCAACCTTGGGATTAGTTGGTCCCTTAATTACATTTGTTTGTGTTAAAGTTGCTTTGTCAACATTTTACAACTTATATGATTTCTAATTGACTTCTAAGACACAAAACACCCTTTATTTGCCTTATGCTTGATCTCTCAAAGCTTATTAGACAAAATAAACCTAAAGACACTAACATTTCCCTATTGACGTATTCAAATAAATAAAAAATTGATGATGTGGTGTAGGTGCTCCTACACCAAACTCAAAACCCGGTCCAAGCCTAATTTCTCCCAACCTTCCAAAAAATTTGACCATTTAAAGGTGGATTAAGATACCCTTTTCAGGGTTACACAACATATGCCAAAACCAATAGTAACTCTTTTTCACCAACATGAACTTTCAATACACCTCCCTTGCTTTAGGCTTCATAATTAGGCCTAATTTCCAAAGGAACCCGCTCACAAACTCACCTCCAAACCAAGGAAACTTGAAACAATCTTAGGGATGCTCACCAAACTCAGGATTCTCCCATTTTAAGAGCCCCATGAACTTGTTCTATTCCTCTACTCACAAACCGTCCTAAACCTTCACAAAAACAAGGGTTTTAAAGAAACTCATAACTCCAGACCTCCCCCAATACTTCCAAAGGTCCAAACACCCCACAATACCTCTCCCCTAACTTAAAAGACACTCACAATCGCATTCCTTTCAGTATTTCTTAGATTCAGTACTTGAGTTCCTTACTTTCATGGTGGAAACACCCTTGAACAACATTAGAACTTCACACCCCACTAAGTTTATTCATTCTCTCGGCCTCCAAAGTATTCATACACCAAAATAATCATGGTACAGGCCAATCGCAGAGCAACAGGGTTAGAACAGTAGGTGGATTGGCTAATGTGTCATAGTGTTGCCCTCAAAACCCCTAACACAGAAAACAGAGCAGTAACCAAGTTTACTGATCCCACACACACCAATGGTGGATTTAAACCTTCAAAATAGATGCAAAGAGATTAAACACATATGTGATCAAGTATCCAAAGCCTCAAGTCATGATAGACTTGTATGGGCCTGTGCAAGGCAAAGAAAATTCAGGAAAACAAAGAAAACTAGTGATCAACATATTCAAGTATATTTTCTTATTAGAAACTGAACAAAATCAACCCTCAACTCGGGGTATTACAACAATATATCTTGATACCACCTTCCAACTACCCCTTGAGCCGATCAACCACCATAACCACCCTTTGTTAGACTTCTAAGATGGCAATTTGCCAATTTTTCTCTTAATTACCATTCATTCACAACTTGATTTTGCAAATACCAACTAACTGACCTATTAAGCCTTTTAAATACAATCGCAAGGTATTTACATAGCATATAGAAATATAGAGAGCAAATACAATAAATATTTTAACTAATGAATTGTAAAAAATGAATTTTTGTAGTTTATATTCATGTCATTGATTACATTGCATTGCACATCTTTCAAAGTCAAAGCATTACTTCACTTTGCATAACTAATAAGTAGATGCTGATAGATGCCAAAAATTTAATTACAATATAGTTTGAACAAAGTCAACCTAAGCAGTTATGCAATTTCTTCAGATTGCATAACTAATAACTAGGAGCAGCTGCCAATTGCATTTTATTATCATGGCATTCTATGAGACCAAATTTCTTTGAGATATTTTTTCAAATAGTTCCCTGTCTTGTCTATGTTACCACATTTTTCATACATGTCTACCAAAGCATCTTCTCAAACAATTCACTGCCTTGTTGCTAAGGCTAAAAGCCTAAAACAAGTGATTTTGAACAAGCTATGGATGCTTCGAAAAATATATCAAAAGCATAATAGTAAGCAATAGCATAGAGAAGGCAGTGAACTATTTGAAAAAATGCATCAAAAAATTGCTTTGAAATGATAAATTTAGTTGTGCTTTCACTCTTCATTAGCATTGTCCTTTTTATAACAAGAGATTAAAAAATGTAAAAAATTGTATAACAAGAAATAAAAATTATCTTTTTTGAAATCAAAAGGCGTTTCCATAGCATAGAGATATAGAGAGAAAATAAAATAAAGAGTTTAACTAATGAAATGTAGAAAATAGAATTTTGTAGTTTTTATTCATGCATTGCACATCTTTCAAACTCAAAGCATCACTTCACATTGCATAATGAATAACTAGATGCTGATAGATGACAAAATTTCAAGTACAATATAGCTTTTTACAAAGTCAACCTAAGCAGTTATGCAATTACTTCACATTGCATAACTAATAACTAGGAGCAGCTGCCAATTGCTTTAGCATGTCATGGAATTCCACGAGACCATATTTCTTTGAGTAATGTTTTCAAATAGTTCATTCCCTTGTCTATGCTACGACATTTTTCATATATGTCTACCAAAGCATTTTATCAAATAGTTCATTGCCTTCTTGCTATGGCTAAAAGCCTAAAACAGATGCTTTCGAACAAGCTATGGATGCTTGGAAAAAATATATGAAAGCATAATAGTAAGCAATAGCATAGACAAGACATTGAAATTTTGAAAACATGCCTCAAAGAAAAGTGGTCTCATGGTGATGGAATGCCATGACAAGCCATAGACAAGGCAGTGAATTGTTTGATAATATGCCTCAACTACTTGCATTTGACAACTTTTTCCTCGAGTGAAAATTTGCCACCATAGGAAAAAGCCTCCAAGATAGAGAAAACCGAGAAAGGTTATTGTAAAGGGGCCCAACGTGATCCCATAGGATCAGACGAGAAGTTTCTAAGAATCACGATGTCCGAGTAATAGCATGTTGAAGTTCGCAACCATTTTGCACTTTGGACGCTTAAGGGATCGATCTGGTTGAACGTAGCTCGGAGCGATTCCGCTTGTTTAGGTGTGAAAGAGGACCATGCCTAGCGTAAACATACCTATTTAGATGCGTCGGAATAGTCCATTTGGTCACACAAGCTGCAAAATGAAAGTTGCACCACTTTGCAACTTTCAACTACTTGCATTTGACAACTTTTTCCCCGAGTGAAAATTCGCCAACACAGGAAAATGCCTTCGAGATAGAGAAAACTGAGAGAGGTTATTGTAGATGGGCCCAACATGATCTTGTAGGATCAAACGAGAAGTTTCTAAGCATCACGGTGTCTGAGTAATAACATGCTGAATTTTGCAACCATTTTGCACTTTGGACCCTTAAGGGATCGATTCGGTTGAACGTAGCTCGGAGCGATTCCGCGTGTTTAGGTGCAAAAGAGGACCATGCCTAGCATAAAATTACCCACCTAGATGCATCGGAACCATTTTTTTGGTCACACGAGCTGCAGAACGAAAGTTGCACCACTTTGCAACTTTCAACTACTTGCATTTGACAAATTTTTCCCCGAGTGAAAATTCACCACCATAGGAAAAAACCTCTGAGATAGAAAAAATTGAGAAAGGTTATTGTAGAGGGGCCCAACATAATCCCATTGGATCAAACGAGAAGTTTCTAAGCATCACGGTGTCCGATTAATAGCATGTTGAAGTTCGCAGCCATTTTGCACTTTGGACCCTTAAGGGATCGATCCAGTTGAATGTAGCTCAGAGCAATTTTAGTGTTTGGGTGTGAAAGAGGGCCATGCATAGCGTAAAGGTACCCACCTGGATGTGTTGGAATAGTCTGTTTGGTCACATGAGCTGCATAACGAAAGTTGCACCACTTTGCAACTTTCAACTACTTGCATTTGACAACTTTTTTCTCGAGTGAAAATTCGCCAGTACATGAAAATGCCTTTAAGATAGAAAAAACCAAGATAGGTTATTGTAGATGGGCCCAACATGATGCTCTAGGATCAGATGAGAAGTTTCTAAGCATCACGATGTCTGAGTAATAGCATGCTAAATTTCACAGCCATTTTGCACTTTGGACCCTTAAGGGATCGATTCGGTTGAACGTAGCTCAGAGGGATTCCGCGTGTTTATGTGCGAAAGAGGACCATTCCTAGCGTAAACGTACCCACCAAGATGCGTTGGAACATGTTTTTTGGTCACACGAGCTGCAGAACGAAAGTTGCACCACTTTGCAACTTTCAACTACTTGCATTTGACAAAATTTTCCTCGAGTGAAAATTCGCCACCATAGGAAAAATCCTCTGAGATAGCAAAAACTGAGCAAGGTTATTGTAGAGGGGCCTAGCATGATTCCATAGTATTAGATGAGAAGTTTCTAAGTGTCATGGTGTTCGAGTAATAGCATGCTGAAGTTCACAACCATTTTGCACTTTGGACCCTTAAGGGATCGATCCATTTGAACGTAGCTCGAAGCTATTCTACGTGTTTGGGTGCAAAAGAGGACCATGCCTAGCATAAATGTACCCACCCGGATGCGTTGGAACAGTCTGTTTGGTCACCCGAGCTGCAGAACAAAAGTTGCACCACTTTGCAACTTTCAACTACTTGCATTTGACAACTTTTTTCGTGAGTGAAAATTCGCCAGCACAGGAAACTGCCCCCGAGATATTGAAAACCAAGAGAGGTTATTTTAGATGGGCCCAATGCGATCTTGTAGGATCAGATGAGAAGTTTCTAAGCATCACGGTATCCGAGTAATAGCATGTTGAATTTCACAACCATTTTGCACTTTGGACCTTTAAGGGATCGATCTGGTTGAACATAGCTCAAAGCGATTCTGCATGTTTGGGTGTGAAAGAGGACCGTGCCTAGCGTAAACGTACCCACCCGGATGCATTGGAAAAGTTCATTTGGTCACACGAACTGCAGAATGAAAGTTGCACCACTTTGCAAATTTCAACTACTTGCATTTGACAACTTTTTCCTTGAGTGAAAATTCGCCAGCACAGGAAAATGCCTTTGAGATAGTAAAAACCAAGAGAGGTTATTATAGATGGGCTGAACGTGATCTTGTAGGATCAGACAAGAAGTTCTAAGTGTCACAGTGTCCGAGTAATAACATGCTGAATTTCATAGCCATTTTGCACTTTGGACCCTTAAGGGATTGATCCGGTTGAACGTAGATCAGAGCGATTCCGCGTGTTTAGGTATGACAACAGTCATCATTTCATCAAAGGACAATAGATTTAAACAAAGGTTATTCATTAAGACAAGCATCATGAATGCATGAACACAAGGGAATTGTGAAGGGTCACTGTACATGGCAATGTGCAAATTAAAAGGACAGATTAGAAATGAGTAGTGATCAGTTGTTAAGTACATTGAGTGTATGATTATAAAGTGCTTGAAAATCAAATTCACTCACCACAACCAATATCATATGACTGTCAAGTCTATGTCAGTCAGTGTCTCAAGACTCCAAGAGCTATGGTTGTGTATGCAACAATAGGTCCTTATGAATGTGGAGTCTTCAATTAACTCTTTAAATGTAAACCATGAAGCATTACAACTAATTTTAAATGTAATATACACATTTAATTGAGGCATATATTAAGGAATATACACATTTGCATGTATTAATTTCTCATGATTTTAATATATCAAAAAATACAGTAAGTCAATGACAAATATTACAATAGTGATGGAAGAACATCTTGAAAATCTTCCCATTTGTCAATACTTGTAGCAATACATGCAAGGAAATAATCCTCCCATTTCCAACACAAATCATGAAATATATTGTACTTGAGAAAAGGACAAAAGGAGTTGCTTCCCAGTTTCGTTTTTCCATTCCACCTCAGCTGGCCCAACTATTTGCATTCCAAAATGGTTCAAATCGTGTACATCCCCTACTCCCTACGAAACACATGGGTAGTAGCCTCTCAGTGGTTGTGTAGTATCATAGGAATTTGGTCCACAAAAAACCTGCAAAAGCCTCTCAATCTTAGACATAGACTCACATAAAAATCATTAAAAGAGCAATAACTAAATAATGTCAGTCATACAACTGACGAGACCTACTATCACCTTCATGCATGCTAGATAAGGAGGTCGATTGAAGGTCCTACAATGGTGATGTGCCCCTTCGCTACTTTATCATCTCTCGATGACCCTACGTATAAATTTCAAATATATCAATGTGAGGCTCAACATAAAATGTGTAGCATATAAGAATCCGATAAATCTAGGAGATGGAAAAGAAAGAGAAGATTGACAACCAGAAAATGCACCAGTAACCGATGTTTCTCATACCACTAAACACTTGCACTAGCAACCGATGTTGTTCTTTTCTTATCTACTTTGACAAACTTCAGTATTACCTACAATCACAATCAGAAAAGGATCAATGACATTCATAAATGCATATGACATCAATCAGTAATCGTGAAAAAGCCTTATTGCAAGGTGTTGGTCCAAAAGAGTAATCAATAACATGGCTTTACAAATTCAATGTGCATACTTACAAATCAATCCAGGGAACCATCTGGTTCTATTCTAGTCTTTATTGTGTCGAGTATTGCCTCGTGGTCAGACTCACACACTTTCCACAAGTTCTTGTTCGTAGGTCTACCCTTATATTTGATCAAATGAACGTTGGTGGCAATGACAAGGTTCAAATAGTTAAGAGTTTTCCGATGCGTGTCGAAGTCCTCAAACAACCAAACTGCAACATTCTTAACTGGATACCTTCGAAGCCATGTTTTAGTAACAACCACCGAACCTGTAGGATATTCTATGTTTTCTCCATCTATAACTGGGGACTCCAATTTCTTTTTGGCCTCGATACAACGACACAAGTAATAATTTGTACCCTCTTCATTGTCTTCATCTTCAATCACCGCATAAATGTTCCCTACATTGATATGTTTATCTTGTTAGATTTATTTACTAAGCAACATAATAAAACTTGTAAGTAAGATATATTACCTGCTTCTAGTAGGTCCAATACATGATCAAAGTCAATGGATGATTGCATCTCCATGATTTGTAGAGTCATCGAGAGCTGATAAGTGTCAAGTGGGGTTAGACTTCTTATAGACCATTCATCAAACCACTATGTTGACTCGCAATCATTCCATGATTGAAGTGTACATGCATAAAAAAAGCATACCATCTTCCTTGTATGGATAGTCCATGTACCTGCATTGGAGCTTCTAAAAGAGTGTAGCTCGCTCGATCTTGTTAGTGTACAACAATCCTCATATTTTTTAATGTTAGTATCATCTACTAAATGAAAAAATCTACAAACTAAAGAATTACCTTCACTACCTGGACCCATTGAACCATTGCACCACTGGACAATTGATCTTGCATCTGTCAACTTTACACTGTTTGTGTACTTTAACTTTTTTCGTGCTAGGGCTCTTTTGATACATGTACCTGCTTCGTCATGCTCCCCCTTTCCATGCTCGGCCTCTGAGAAGTTCCACATATGTTGAACACCACTAATCCTATGCATCCCGCTCAACCAGTAAAACATTCTAGTGTTCTTGAATTGTGATGTACAATTATCTGACCATATGATATGCTGACTAAATGATATGCCCCTACTAACCAGATCGGAATAGAACATATGAAAGCAACCTTGAACAAAATCTGTAGAATGTGTGTGATCATCACTGATGTAAAAGTGACACTCCCTCAATACTTTCCTATTTTCCTCTGTACTATCATTTGCATGAATGAATTCTATATGTACAAATATAGCAACCTGCACGGAGTTGTAGTATTGTGATTGGACCTCGTTCTGTGGTTGTAGTGTGTAGTTCTCAAAAAATTCGTCAACTGAAATGATATGACGAAGTGGAAATGTGTCCTTGCATAAATTGAACTGTGAGTCCAACCATTGTGCTCTGTGTGTATGCGTTGCATAATCATAAACCACCCGATCATGAAAAATGCCCATAAACCGATACACTAGAATCTTATCACTGACCAATTCACACTTCTTTGCTTCTTTCCCATCTTTTAGATTGTATGCCACTGTCGTATATTTGCCAAATTCCACAATTTTGTCTCCAATTGTGTGTGTACTAGCCATGTGTTGGCAAATTGGAAAATGTTGCATGCCACCACAATGATCACATGTGCCATCCAAACATGATTTTTTGTAAAAAATTTGACCATCCTCTCTTTCACATAAAATGGAAGACAAAAATTTCTTTGACGATTTAGGTGGAGGCATTATGTTACATTCCTGCAAAACATTGTCAGTATGCATATCTACACATATACGTCAAAAAACATCTTAATGGTTAGAAAAATCAATATGAACCCTACAACAACAAGTAGTGCATGTGTGATTTATTTTGACATAAAAAGGCTTTAGCATTTCAAAATACCTTTGACATATTTTAATTTTAGGAAACTTTTGTACAAAATCAGCAAAAAATGTGGTTTGAGTGGTATCCAAATAATGCATTGGATGTTGCTCATGGTTTATAATACCAATTCTCCTTCTTACATCTCTTTGATTAGGAGAATTCCTTGTGTTATCCTTCCAATAATTCACAATTAAAGATCTCAAGCCTTGAGCAATTCTTGTGTCTTTCTGTGGCACTCTACCTGAAAATGCCCATAACTCATTGCTATTTGGATCCTCCACTCTTTCACGCCTTCCTTTGGCTCTCATTAGAGATGATCTACTTATTTTAAAAGACTTACTTGCCTTTGTAAGGTTCACCTTGTTCCTTGTTTGACTTCTTAACAGTGTTTTTGTCATCACACGTCATGTGGCACAACTATCCTTCATGCGTGAGGTGGAACCCATGCTCTCGTATGCACTCATCAAGTTCTTTACAATAGAATTTTCACTTGAGTCATTCAAAACTCTTAGCCCAAGAGCCTTCATGGTGGGCCTAAATTTGAGTTGCCTCATCATTTCAACAGATAGTTGGCATCTTCTACCCTCACTTAGCTTCACAAAAAACAAACTCCATATCCTTTCTGCATATCTTTGACATGTACATTTTGGAATCTTATTAGGCATCCATTTCAAAACATTGGAATCAATATCAATAAAAAATGTAGGTTTTCTATGCAAAACTCTAGGAGGAGTTCTCAAATGTAAATTTGTGTCAATATTGGGAAGGTCAACAACATCGGGGATAGATTGTGTACCTTCAATTGGAGGTGCAATTGATGACATACCTTGAGATTGACATGTAAACGATGTTGTACCTCCAACTTGAGATGTCGTTTGTGGAGCTCCTTCAAATAGAGATGTGTTTGCTGATGTACTTTCAAAACACAATATTTTTGATGGCGTGTCTTCAATTAGAGATGTGATTTCCGATGTACCTAGAAAACCACATGTTGTTGTCAATGTGTCTTCAACTGGATATGTGCATTGAGCTTCATCTATGGTTGATGATGTGTCCCCAACTTCTATATCCATTCCTGTCCTTCCACGAACTTTCCTCATTCATGCCCTTTGTTTTGCCAATTTGAAATCTCTCTTAGATTGCACGGGAATTTGTGGTTGTATGGGCTGCAATTCCTTTGCTTCACAAGCTACATTTTTTGATTCTCTTCTCCTTGCATTTTTAACTGCACGTTCTTCTGGTGTTAGAGGCTTCGGTTGTTTCCTTGGCATGACCTTGAATGCTACATGTGCACAAATACACATAGAACAAAAGTAAGTAATGCATTTTACAAAAAAAATGATGCAGAGAGGGGTGGAAACCATTCAATACAGAAAATCAATGAGAATCACAAACCTAGGGTATAAATTACTGCCACCTAAATGAAAACTAGAGACTCTTGTGTTTATTTTTCTCAAAACCAAATTTTTGATTGCCAACAAAGTCATGAAGAATATGGATTCAAAGAAGGGTTTGTGATGCTATATCTTATCATTATTCACTATTTCTTTGGCAATGAGGTTTTCCAAATTAGATGAAAATAAAAGTTTTCCAAATTAGTTGAAAAAAGAATGAAATACAGTGAATTCCACTAGCCATGATGGGAATGGACTACTATAAGCAATGCAAATAGAATTCATAAGTAAATTTATGTTAAATAAATGTCATGTTTTTATTTTTTTTGTTCTTCAAACTCATAAAAATTGAACTTTTTTATGCAAATCTAAAAATTGAACTTTTTTATGCAAATCCCATCTAATTCAATGTTCAATTCTAAGTCCAATTGTTATAATTAATAAAATCAGTAAGGAAATTTAGTTTATATTGTCAAAAACAAACAAATATACTAAATACAAACATTTCAATTTACCAAAATGAATATATTACCTCAGATAATGTAAAATGATGTAGAAACTTCAAAAATATCTTCTTCTACATTGTCTACCATGCAAATTGGTGGTAAAAAGGTGATGGATGAAGCATAGATTGGTACAATATGAAGTCAATTGTAGAAAAAAGGGCGTTTCTGACTTGGATAAAGTGCTGAACTAGACAAACACAGGAGAATGTGGGCCTGAATCATGGGGTCAACCCTTATTTTTACCGTTTCAAGGTAAAACCCATTTGGCACTCACCAAATATGTTCCTCTGAAAAGGAGAGACACAAAATGGGAGAGAGATAGAGGGAGTGAGAGAGAGGGAGTGGGAGAGAGAGAGAGAGGGGGAGGGAGAGGGTGTGGGAGGGAGAAACCTAAGAGAGAGAAGTTGGGAGGGAGACACCAGAGAGAAGGAGAGGGAGTCAAAGTGGGAGAGAGGGGGTGGGAAGGAGAAACCTAAGAAAGTAGGGTGGGAGGTAAGTGACGCCTGATAGAGAGGGATTGTGAGATAACTGAGGCTTAATCCCTCAACCCTCAACCCTTAACCTTTAAACCCTAATCCATAGAGACAAAGAGAGAGACTGAGAGAGAGGGAGGGAGATTGGTGGGCGGGAGACACCCGAGAGAGAAGGAGAGGGAGACAAAGTGGGAGAGAGGGGGTGGGAAGGAGATACCTAAGAGAGTAGGAGAGAGAGGAAGTGAGAGATAGAGTAATGGGAGAGATACAAGGAGTGAGAGAGATATATACTTGAGAGATAGAGAGGGGGTGGGAGGGAGAGGGAGTACTCAAGATAGAGGGATTCGAGAGAGATGGAGGGGGTGGGGGGAGATGCATGAGATAGAGGGAGAGAGAGAGAGTGGGAGGGAGATATCTAAGAGAGGGAGAGAGAGAGGGAGAAAGAGAGTGAGAGAGAGGGAGTGGGAGAGGAATGGGAGAGAGATAGAGGGAGTGAGTGAGTGACATACCTAATAGAGGGATTAGGGTAGAGAGTTTAATTGGGTTTAATGGTTTAAGTGTTGAGGGATTAGGGTTGAGGTTATTGGGTTGAGGGTAGAGGGTAGAGGGTAGAGGGTAGAGGGTTTAGGATTTAAGGGTTGAGGGTTGAGGGTTGAGGGTTTAGGGTATAGGGTTGAGTGTTTAAGGTTTTAAGGGTTGAGGGTATAGGGTTGAGGTATTAGGGAAGAGAAGGTGGGATGTATGGAGGGAGAGATGGAGGGAGAAGGGAGATAGAGATAAGGAGAGAAGAGGAGGGAGGGACAAAGATATATGAGGGTTGAGGATCCAATGTATAGAGTAGATGGTTGAGAATTGAAGGTATAGGGTTGAGGACCTATAGGGTTGATGGTTTAGGGTATTGGTTTGAGGGTATAGGGGTTAAGGGAGATGGGAGAGAGATAGATGGATTGAGTGAGTGAGAGAGAGACCTGAGAGAGGGAGAGGGGGTGGTATGGAGAGACTTGAAAGAGAGAGAGAGACAGAGGGAGGGAGTGGGAGAGAGACAGAGGGAGGGAGGGTTAAGGGTAGAGGGTAGTGGGTTTAATGGTTTAGGGTTTAAGGGTTAAGGGTTTAGGGTTTGGGCTAGAGGGGAGAGAGATAGAGGGAGTGAGTGAGTGAGAGAGAGGGATAGAGAGACCTAAGAGAGGGAGAGGGGGTAGGAGGGAGAGTCTTGAGAGAGAGAGAGGGAGGGAGTGGGAGAGAGATAGAGGGTAGAGGGTTAAGGGTAGATGGTTAAGGGTTGAGGGTAGAGGGTTTAAGGGTTAAGGGTAGAGGGATAAGGGTAGAGGGGAGAGACCTAGAAGGAGTGAGTGAGTGAGTGAGAGAGACTTGAGAGAGGGAGAGGGGGTAGCAAGGAGAGAATTAAGAGAGAGAGAGGGAGAGGGAGTGGAGAGAGATAGAGAGTAGAGGGTAGAGTGTTTTAAGTGTTTAGGGTTAAGGGTAGAGAGAGAGAGGAGGCAAGGAGGGAGAAAGAAATAGGTATAGAGGGATAAATAGGTAGACCCTTAAACCCTAATCCCTCAACCCCCATACCCTCTTAATCCCTCAACCCTCGACCCTCAACCCTTAAAACCTAATCCCTCAACCCCCATACCCTCTTAATCCCTCAACCATCAACCCTTCAATCCTAATCCCTCTACCCCCATACCCTCTTAATCATTCAACCCTTTAACCCTAATCCCTTGACCCCTATACTCTCTTAATCCCTCAACCCCTATACCCTCAACCCTTAAACCCCAATCCCTCAACCCCTATACCCTCTTAATCCCTCAACCCTTGAACCCTAATCCCTTAACCCCTATACCTTCTTAATCCATCAACCCTCAACCCTTAAACCCTAATCCCTCAAACCTCAACCTTCAAACCTTAACCCTTATACCCTAATCCCTCAACCCCCATACCCTCTTAATCCCTCAACCCTCAACCCTCAACCCGTAACCCTGAATCCCTAAACCCTCTACTTGAGAGAGAGAGAGGGAGAGGTGGTGGGAGGGACATGCTTGAGAGAGAGGCATAGGGAGAGGGAGAGAGAGTGAGAGAGGGAGAGAGTCACCGTGAGAGGGAGAAGGTATAGGAGGGGGAGACTTGACAAAGAGAGAGAGAAAGATGGGGTAGGATGGAGATACTTGAGAGGGAGAAAGAGGGAGATAGGGTGGGAAGGAGAGACATTAGAGACTTGAGAGAGGGAGAGGGGGTAGGAGGGAGAGACTTGAGAGAGATACTTGAGAGAGAGAGAGAGAGAGACTCGAGAGAGGGAGAGGGGGTAGGAGGGAGAGACTTGAGAGAGGGAAAGGAAGGGAGTTGGAGAGAGATAGAGGGTAGAGTTTTTAAGCGTTTAGGGTTTAAGGGTTAAGGGTTAAGGGTTTAGGTTAAGGGTATAGTGGAGAGAGATAGAGGGAGAGAGAGAGATAGAGGGAGTGAGTGAGTGAGTGAGTGAGAGACCTAAGATTCCCTCTCTAGTTCTCTCTATCTCATTTCTCTCTCCTTCCCTCCCTCCCTCTCTAATTTTCTCTATATCCCCCTCTCTCTCTCCTTACCTTTATACTTCTCTCTATCTCACCTCTCTTTCTCCCCCTCTCTCTCTCCCTCTCTCTTCCTTTCACTCACATTTTCTCTCTACTTCTCACTATCTAACCTATCTATCTATACATCTTTCTCTCCCCCCCTCCTTCCCTCTCAATCTCTCCACATTCCTCCTTATCTCTCTACTTTTTAGCTCCATCACACATCTCTCCACCTATACCTCTCTCTATTTTTGTCTCGCCTCTCTCTCCATCCCTACCTCTCCCTATATCTCTCCTTTCATATCTACTTCTCTCTACCTAGTTGTCCCTCTATACCTATTTCACTCTCCCTCCTTGCCTCCTCTCTCTCAATATCTCCACCTTCTTTCCCTCTCTAATTCTCTCTCTATCAGCTCTCTTTATCTCTCCCTCCCTTCCCCTCTTTCTATCTCTCCTCTCCCTCCCCCTCTTTCTATCTCTCTTTACCTTCTCTCTACCTATATATCTCTCCTTCTATCTATCTCAACTATCCATCTTTACCTATCCCTCCCTCCTCTCTCTCTTCCACCAAAATTTACTCTACATCTCTCTATCTAGCCTACCCCTATATACCTCTTTTTCTCTCCCTCTCTCTTTCCCTCTCTCAATATATCTACCTTCCTCATTACGCCTCTACTTTTCTCTATCACTTCTCTCTAGCTCTCTCCTGTCTACCCTTAACCCTTAAAACCCTCTACCCTCTACCATAAACCCTCTACCCTCTATCTCTCTCACACTCCCTCTCTCTCTTTCTCTCTCTCGATCTCATGTCTCTCCCTCCTACCCACTCTCCCTATCTCAATTATCTCTCTCTCACTCACTCACTCACTCACTCCAATATCTCTCCACTCTACCCTTAACCTTTAAACCCTTAAACCCTCTACCCTCTATCTCTCTCCTTCTCGCTCCCTCTCTCTCTCAAGACTCCCTCCTATCCCCTCTCCCTCTCTTAGGTCTCTCTCTCTCTCTCACTTCATCTATCTCTCTCCCCTCTACCCTTAACCCTTAATCCTTTATCCTTAACCCTTAAAACCTAAACCATTAAACCCTTTTACCCTCTACCCTTAACCCTAAACCCTAAACCCTTAACCCTTAGACCCTAAACCCTCTACCCTATACCCTTAACCCTCCCTCCCTCTATCTCTCTCTCTAGTTCAAAAATTCATTAAAAAATCCTAAGGGTTGATGGTTTAGGGTATTGGTTTGAGGGTATAGGGTTTAAGGGAGATGGGAGAGAGATAGATGGATTGAGTGAGTGAGAGAGAGACCTGAGAGAGGGAGAGGGGTTGGGATGGAGAGAATTGAAAGAGAGAGAGAGGGAGGGAGTGGGAGAGAGATAGAGGGGGGCAGGGTTAAGGGTAGAGGGTTTAATGGTTTAGGGTTTAAGGGTTTAGGGTTTAGGGTAGAGGGGAGAGAGATAGAGGGAGTGAGTGAGTGTGTGAGAAAGAGAGACCTACGAGAGAGAGAGGGAGTGAGTAAGTGAGTGAGAGACCTAATATTCCCTCTCTACTTCTCTCTACCTAGTTGTCCCTCTATACCTATTTCTCTCTCCCTCCTTGCCTCCTCTCTCTCAATATCTCCACCTTCTTTCCCTCTCTAATTCTCTCTCTATCACCTCTCTCTATCTCTCTCCTCCCTCTCTACTCTCTCTATCTCTCCCTCCCTCCCCCTCTTTCTATCTCTCATTTAAGGGTTAAGGGTAGAGGGATAAGGGTAGAGGGGAGAGACATAGAAGGAGTGAGTGAGTGAGAGATACTTGACAGAGGGAGAGGGGGTAAGAGGTGTTAGAACCCAAAATTTCCATAAGAAACTTAAGTGATTTTCCACTATTTTCATAAAAAACCCTAAGGTTTTTCCATCTAGACCTATCGTTTTCCCATCTTTCCATATAAAATTCATTTTTCCCCTTTCCAAAAAATTATCATATACTTTATATCACTACCACTCCCTTAAAAAATCACTTTATATATATCATTTACCACCCGACCATGGCCTCATACATGGGGGCCCATGGTATGGCGGTAATTGTTTGGGGGAGTCACATTAACCCTTACCATTATACTGCGGGGGGACATCATACTATCTGCGGTAGTGCGGTGGTGGGGTAGCAGCTAACGGAGCAGGCATGAGATGTTTACCGCGCCACCGCGCACGGTTAAGCCACAGACCACGGTGACTGCGGTAAACAAGTAGCGGTTGGTGAAGGGTGATAGTGGACGGTTAGTGGGCGGTTGGTGAATGCAACCAACAGTTTGCAGAGTGGCTACCACGGTAGTGCAGTGGCGGTGAGAAAACCGTAGTGGCGTCGGTTGAAGCGATTACTGCAGTACCGCGTGTGGTTAAACCACAGACCGCGGTGACCATGGTAATGGTAGCGGTCGGAGAAAGCAGTCAATGGAGGACATCAGAGAGCGGTTAATGGTTGGCACTGGTGGTTAAGGGTGGCTACCGCGGTACCGTTGGCAGTCATCCCGGTGACCGCGGTAGCGAGGTAAAGGCTCATTGAGGCAATAAACATGGGGAGTAAAAAGGACACCGCAATATCACATGAAGAAAAGTCAAGCCCGCGGTAGAGCGGTAACAATAAAGATAATAAGGCCATAGGAAGATAAAAATAAAGGAGCAGATAAAATGAAATTTAAAGGGCGGGAAAGGATATAAAGGGAAAAATCAAAGCAATGATATAGTTAAAAATATTTAATTTTCCGAAAGGCAATCTAATTAAATATTTTAAATCTCTATCATTAAATTCAAACAGTTGTAATAGAAAGTGAAGGGTCACGACCCTTGGGTATGTAATGTATATATATTTCAGAAAATCAAGGGACAAGTAGAAAAAGAAAGTAGTAGTTAGACTGTAGGAGTTAGAATTTTACCGAGAAGGGACTGGGATGGAAATAATGTACAAAATTTTCTTTGTGTAGTAGGAGTAGGAGTAGGTGTAGTAATTTTATCCGTCCACTTCCCTTTGCCATTGTGGATAGATTGGTCAACCAGGAAACAAATCTTAAATTTGTAACATACATATAGGTGCACCCACCTAGGTTTTGCAGAGCGTGAAGAGCAGAAGGTACAATTGCATCAATTGGCATTGTTAGTTGGCCAAAAGCGTTGTGAGAGCTTGGCAACCTCTCATGGTTCAAACCTGCATTTTTGAGACCCAACAGGGGGGAGAGAATTGAGAGAGAGAGGGAGAGGGAGTGGGAGAGA
>VCHN02002560.1:0-16760 GCA_007115665.2 Sequoiadendron giganteum | reverse complement strand
ATGCTTTGTGTTACCATGGTAATTCGGTTGAAGCACGTAGGAATCTTAGTATTCATGGGTATGTGGATTCTGATTGGGTAGGGGACATTGATAGCCGAAGATCCACCAGTGGATATTGTTTCATGATGAATGGTGGTGGAGTTAGTTGGATGAGCAAGCGGCAGGATTAATCGCTTTATCTACTATAGAGGCTGAGTACATGGCAACAACTCACGCTTGTAAGGAAGCTATTTGGCTTAGAAGATTGTGTTCTGATATTGGTTTTGATGCAAGGTAGATTATTATTTGTTGTGACAGTCAGAGTGCCATTTGTCTGGCGAAAAATCCTACTTTCCATGCTAGGATGAAACATATTGATGTGCAGTACCATTTTGTACGAGATATGGTGGAGGATGGAAAGGTCTATTTGGAAAAGGTGGATACTCTAAAGAATGTTGTTGATGCTTTGATAAAGCCAATGCGCATGGACAAGTTTAGATGGTGTGCAAATTCGATGGGCCTTGGGGTCCAGAATATTCAATGACCTCAAGTATTGAATGAGGTTTAGTGAGTTCTTCATCAAGTGGGATATTGTTGAGAATATGTGTCTCAAACTCACTGGTAGAAACCCTGATACTGTCATCAAGAAGCAAAGATTTCATAAGTGTTCTAACTATGCCTTTACCTTCGTACTACGAGCACCTCTTAGCTATGTAGCGGTAGTGCGGTGGATACCGCCATACCGCGGGATCCTCTCATCTTTCGGGGTTAGTGTGGTGGTTACCGCCATACCATAGAGGTTCGCTAAATGTGCAGCGGTAGCGCGGTGTAAACCGCCACCCTGTGGGAACCTGTTGAATGCGTAGTGGTAGCACGGTGTAAGGGGAAGAGCATGGATTATTGGTGGTTTACTAAGTTGTAAGCCATTAACTGAGGATGTTGCTGACTTGGAAGGAGGTCATTTTTTTTCCTGGGAAGTTCGACGGTTGTTCAACAAGGGAAGTTGAACTGAATCAATTGTATAGAGAATGAATCGATCATGGTTGTTGCTATACATTGCAACATTGAAAAGGTTCAAGAGGTTTAGTGATTCAATAGTTTGATGGTTGAATGAATTGATTGATCAATTTTGTGGTTTTCATTGTATGCTGTAAGAAAGCATTGTAACAGTGATATTTTGTTCGAGATTGGTCAAGTAAATACTGCTGCTAGAATATTGACATAGAAAATAGGTGTTTGTAACTTGTTTGTAATTTTGTTTACTGTAATACAAGTGATCTTCTTTGGTGTGGTGGGTTTTTCTCCCATAAGGGTTTTCCCACATAAATCTGGTGTCAATTGTGTTTGAGCATAATTTCTCTATTCTTTTATTTCTTTCATGTGCATCTTAATGGTATGTAATTGTAAAATTTAAAGTCATATTTGCATTCTCCTCTGAGTTTTGACATTAGGAAAGTGTTCAACATCTGCATTCTTTCCTTATATATAAAATGTTTGTGTTTGATATAAAGATGATCGATGGGAAGTATAAGATGGAATCACATGGTTAGTTGGGAAAGTGGTCATTGGATTATGGATATAGGTGGCAAGGATTGAATTAGTTGTGATACAAAAATAAATATTATTTAGGGCCTATATTAGATGGAGGAGGATTTTTTCGGTTGGTTAGAGTGGATCGTATTTTAATGTGAATGGGGTTATATGAAGTTTGAATATAATGTAAAATTTTATGTTGTGGATGTAGACACTTAAAAATTTCCTAATCAATATCGCACACCTGATTTTGATAACTAACATAATTTCTATCCCGATTCATTTATTTTCATCTATTTAATTAAATAATGTCAATTATTTAATTAAATTCACCATTTTCCTTTATTAATTAGATAATTAATATCATTTTGATTAGTTCACCATTTCATGCTAATTTTCATCCTATTTAATTAAATAATCTAAATTATTTAATTAAATCTCTTAAGTCCTCTCATTTGATTAAATAATGTGAATCATTTAATTGAATATCTTAAATCTTGAAATAAGTTAAGTTATGTTAAACAAGATACATCATAAGAATAAAAATGAAACAATGAGAACAATCCAAAATACCAAAGTTTTTATCACTAATAAAAATAATGGAGAAAGTTAACAAAAATAAGAGATTGGAGTAGGTGTACACAAAAATAATCACCTCCAAGAAATGAAGATGAAAAATGTTGGCCAATAGCAAACCTCCATGAATGAAATAGGTTGAATGAGAGCTCCCACCCTACAAGTTAAACAATAATACCTTCAAAAATTTAGCAATTGAGAGAATGTGAGAACACTCATTAGAAATGGAATCAAAGAATAACCTACATATAAATAGAAATAACATGAATCTAAATAATATGAAAATATCATTCCTATCTCATACAAAAACTGATGCACTACTGAAGTGTACTTGAAGGGTCATCTCTGACCTTCAAATTATCTAGTATTGCTTAATAATCAACACTACTAACTATCCATAGTTCCTTTGTTCTTGGTTTGGCATGATGTCTCAATAACTTAACATTTGTTGCTATAACAAGGTGTGAATACATGAGAATGGTTTTATGTTTCTCATAGTCTTTAAATGTAGGTATGATATTCATTATAATCATGTATGTTTGTAACCAAGTTAGGGAAATAACAACTGAACCTATAAGATACATGAACCCATCATCATCTATGATCGATCGTGTTAGCTTCTTCTTTATTTTCACACATCGTTCCAACCAATAGTTTGATCCCTCTTCATTCCCCTATAGTGCAAAAACTGCATAGACATGTCTTGGTTGTAGAAGATCTGAAAGATGGTCATAATCAAATGAAATTTCCATTTCATCTTCTAAAGAAGATTGTGCTATAGATAAAGGGGTTAGATATTGCAGAATCCATGTATCTACCCACTCACTTGACTTGCATTGATCCCAAGCACACTGAATATAATTTTGAAAAAAATAAGCCAACTCTTGTGTTCATATGGTCCATGTACTTGAATATGAGCTTTGAAATGAATGTATCTTTGAATATTCTCTAATTTTCTGGCATTCCAATTTCTCTCCCACTATGCCCTCTTCAACCAACCAAAATAACCTACACACTTTTGAATCAAGTGTCCCTCCTCGTGACAATGTATAACTACACCAATCAATAATAGAACATGCATCACTGAATGTTGCACCACCTCTAATATTTATTTGTCCTTTAATCAGAGCTCTCTTCATATATGGACATGCGCCAGCATGCTCACCTTTTCCATGGCCAACTTCTAAAAACTCCAAATATGTGGTACAACCCTCTATACATGCATCATGCTCAACCAATAGAACATACAAGCATTCTTGAATTTCCCTATGTAGTTATCTGACTAGATGAGATGTCAACCCATTGCAATACATTTTTCTTACAACTCAATTTTTTTTCAAAATAATGTTGCACAAACTGAGACCAATGAGATCTATCATCACTCATGTAAAAATGGTACCCCTAATTATCTTCCTATCCTCTTCTGTAATATCAGGGGCATGTCTATATGCTATGTGGACAAAAATAACAATTTGAATAGAATTGTAATATTGAGATTGTACCTCATTTTATGGTTGCAAAGTGTAATTTTGAAAAAAATAAACCATAGATATAATAGTTCCAATTGGGAAAGAGTCCTTACACATCCTGAATTGCCAATACAACCATTGGGACCTGTGGTTATGCCTTTCATATTGTAGAAAATATTTTCTTAAAATCAAACATAAAATGAGCAATACTTACCTCTCTTGCAACCAACTTGCATCTAGAACCTTTACCTCCACTCTTCAAACTATATTTCACTGTCTCAATTTTTTTTTTCAACAATTTTGTTAGAAAATTCATGTTTGTTTCCTTCATGAAAACATGTTATAAAATTTGGTAAACCACCACATTTAAAGTATGTTTCATTTAAACAATCATTTCTATAAAAAAAAGCAACCATCACCTTTAACACATAAAAATGATTAAAAAAAGTCCCTGAATGACTTCAGAAGTTGCATTGCATGACACTCCTACAACATTTCATTAGTATGCATAGTAGAATGAATATAGCATAATAGTTCATGATACATTGAAAGCTCTACGTGGTATTTACAACAACATGTATTACAAATATTAATAGGTCCATGGTAAAATGGCTTACAAGATTCAAAAGCCCTTTGTGAGATTTGCAAATTTGGATGTGTTTCACAAAATTGTTTGTAAAATATTGATTGGCTACATTCCAATAAATGTTTAGGATGCAAAGTGCAATCTCAATTGCCAATTCTTAACTTTAAAACATCCTTTGCATTCAGTGATACTCTAGATTGAGAGTGTCAAAAAAATTGAATTTTATTCTTTACATTATCCAGTAGCTTCTTATCAACACATGGAAGCATCCCACTAAAATCCCATGTATCATTTTGAAGAGGACTATCGAGTCTTTCTCTTCTTGAGAGTGCTCTAGACAATGTTTTACGATTTAAATTTAAATAAATATAAGTTTGCCTCATTAAACAAGCCTTTCTCAAATGATGGCATACTAATGAGGTTGTGATCACTCTATGAGTAGTTCTCTTATATTTTTCCTTTGTCTTTCCAATATAATTTAGAGCATTACAAATATTTTTGACAATAATACTATTTTTTCTAACTTTTTGGTGCCACGTGTTGGAAGTTGGAAGTTTGTCATTGATGATGCAGTTTGGAAACATGAGCATGAAGTATATACATATTTCTTAATCTAGTGTTGTCATTGATGTCAACATTGTTATGATAATTCTAACATAGTTTAGAAGTATTTTTGGTAACTTATGTATAGTGCAAGTTGGTCTAGAAAGTATGGCTTATTAATAAATTCGCTACATATTTCCTTTGACAGTTTTGTGGTTCAGTGTGTCATTTTTTAGGCCTGCACTTCACTGCATGTTGGTATAACCTTCTATGATTGTAACTATAGTTTTAAGTTCATCAGATATAGCTATATTCAATATTTTATGACATTCTATGAAGTTTCCCAAAATATATGAATGATCGTGTGCAGCCTTGTATATCACAATTACCTTTTGTACAGTGAATTGGTGTGGGAGATTCCATATTTCTTCATGAATAATTATTTTGTTTTGAGATAATTAAGATAAGCTAATAAATGTCAATTGAATGGGATTTTGAAGGAATATCAAGCTTTAAGGTCTCATGTTTGGTGAATTGCATGTACACTTGAAGATTTTATGTTTAGGTCTATTTTTGGGCTGACCTAACATGTTTGATAATTTTGTGGAGGATAAGAAAGTAAATCTATCTTATGTGGGATTTATATTAGGTCCATGCCAATCTATCTTGATGTAAATTGAATTTTGAATTTAGACACTAAGTGTGGATAAAATTCTTTGAGGATGAAATGCTTAATTTTGTGTGTTACTTCTAATTAGCTCGACCTAATTGAAGTTACACCTTATGTGGATATATATGGGAGATTAACACCAAAAAATTTGAGTGTGAAAAGAGTGGAAGAGAGAATGTGGTGTATGATGTAGAGAAAGCATAGTAGATTGTGTGTGAATGTTGAAGAGATATATGGAATGTATAGTGGTTCACCTACATGTCTGTGATGCAGTATTGATTCAGATGAGTGTGAAGATCATTTTTTACTTCATTGGAACTATAGTCTAGCATATGATAGATGCTATTATATTAGTTCAAATAGACAGTGTTTCCAACCCTTCTTTGTTATTTTTTTGTGTGTTGTGAGCCTTTTTTTGGATAGTGTGTCCTAGCCTAGTAGTGAGCCTTTCTATAATATCTTATATGGATGGATATAATATTTTGTGAGCTATCCCTCACCATGGTTTTTCCCTTTTGGGTTTTCCATGTAAAAATACTAGTGTTCATGTGTCATGTTATTTTGTGGTTGTCTTAATGCTTTCTTACATCATTGCAGTTATTACTATTTTGATGATTAGATGGTTTATGTTTAATTGGTTTAAAGGAATATCGATTCACCTTCCCTCTCAATATTCCAGGTGTTCAACAATTGGTATCATAGATTGGATCCTTGGAAGGATCTTGATCACTTTGGGAAGATCTTCGAGTTTGACCACATGGTTGATAGAAAGTATTCTATTCCTTTAGAATAAATTCCTACTTTTGAATACACATAATAAGATTGTATGTTAGACAAAGTTGGAGAGCTTAAATTTTCTCTTGAAGATCTTAACATAATTGAAAATGAGAAGACAAATCTGAAGGAAAATCTAAAAGAGGCAAACAAGTACATTAGGAAATTGAGAGAGCAGATAAAGAAATTTAGAGAAATGCATAAGTCAATGAACAATTTACACAAGCAAATGAATACATCATCGGATTAAGAGTAAAAGTGGAAGAAAAGGAAAGAACTGAGGAATTCCTAAATACAATGGTAAAAATCAAGACTGATGAGTGCACTTGCCTTGAACAAGAAGTAGTAAATCTGGGATCAGATCTAGAAAAAGAAAGAATTCATGAAGAAAAATTTAAGACAAGTTTTATAATGCTTGATGAGTTGATTGTTGGACAAAAAGTATCTAAAGATAAAGGAGGTTTGAGACTTGAAAGAGGAGAAAGCTATAAAGAAGATTGTACATCTAATGCAAAGAAGATTAGTGAACTTGAAAAAGTCTATGGAAAGTTCCAGAATCAAAGAAGTAATGCTAGAAGACCACATATTAGACAACCAAATGATCAAAGGTACCAATATTTCAATGGTTTATGTCATTTTTGTAATAAATTTGGACACAAAGTTGTGGAATGTAGAAGTAGAATGAATCAGAATGTTTCATCTTTTATTGGACAATGCTTTACTTGCAATAAATTTGGATTTACAACAAGAGAATGAAAAACTCGGATGATGAATAGATACAACCATAGTAGAATGATTCACTCTTTTAGTGGTTATTTCTATACACGCTATGTATTTGGACAAAAAGATAATCGATGCAGATTCATAATAAGTGGAAGGAATAATGATTAGAGAAATATCATATACAACAACTGCAGAAAGCCTGGACATATTGCTAAATTTTGTAGAAATAAGAACACAAGGAAGAATGATCCTATGAAGAAAGATGAACTAGTCAAGATAATTGATCTTAATGAAGTGAAGAAGGAAACGGAAAATATATGGAGAAAGAAATAGGATGTAACGCCCCATCGTGGAACCTAAGAAACATTACACCAATAACAAAAAATATCTGAATAATTTAAAAAAAAAACCAACTAACAACATGTGTTAACATCTTAACATAAACGTACTAGGGTTCCACAACTACGCTACTAAAGTAAATAAACATATAACACTTCAAGAACCAAATATAATTTAACTCATGAGAATAGTCATGTCTAGATACATTACATCAAGAGTTGCATAACAATAAATGAGATTGTGACAAATCTCAAAATATTACTAGTATCAATACAAAGAAAACTCATGTATCATCATGAGTGAAAACTATGAAGAATAAGAACAAGATTAGATGACGACCACGTCGACGAAATCACCTGATGAACAACTTTGTGAATGATGTGCAATCAGGATCCTACCAAGAACAAACATGTCATGAACAAAATCACCTGCAGGGGACCCAATGGAAGATGTGGCACGTTCCTCCCAACCATGTGGAAATCGAAATCCCACCCCCTGTGCTAGGAGATAGAATAGGTCTTCAAGTCAAAATAACAACAAGAAGTACATCACACAATACATGGTCGACATACATGACATCACAATGACAAGATGACTAACATACTCTCGGAGACAACTCACAATACAAGTGAACATTCAAGTGTACTAGGACAAGAGTGGCATCACATAAATGCAATAGGTTACCCTCGATAGCCTTCCTAGGTTACTGACACTCTACCAGAGTTACCCTGGCAACCTCTTATGAGTTTTGGCCCCTATAAAAACTATGTGGCCTTGAATCACTTCTCGAAAAGACGAAGTGTTCAAGTTGCCATTCTAGGCCTTCTCAACCTGCTTTAACCTAAACAAGTGTTAAAGTCCAAGGCGAGGCAATATTATCTATATGGTTAAATTTAACTACCCAAAAACCCTAAGAATTATTAAGGTTATCACTTGGTTACCAACCTCTGATAGGTTACCGATGCAACCACTTTCGGGTCTGGCCTCTAACGAAAGCCACTCCTCCTAAGGTACAACTTCTCATAAAAACTATAAGGCAACATGCATGTGAAAGAAAACCTCTTTATAGAAAGACTCAAGTCATCAGGACTAAACAAAGATATTAAATATCTCAGGACGAACCACCCACATGCATGGCTTAAAAAGAATGAACAAGCATGAATTCATTCACTAGTATCTAGAAAGACAAGAGTAACATCTCAAGAACTCAAAACGTTCATGGCTCAAATTTTCCCATTTACCACAAAATGAAAATCAGCATAGTAATCTAACCATGTTACCTTATCAACACCAACTTTATACGCCTCTGGGGAAACAATAACTAAACACCTTACTATAATACAAGTAAGAGTAGACCCTAATAGGGAGATGCCATTGTACATGACTATCAAATTACATTCAATAATTTCCTATTATACAAGTCTAAATTCTTACACATTTAACTAGGTTACATTTTTTATCTTGATTCATAGATGGCTTTTATAAAACCATCATAACTTATTGATCAATAGTCAATAATTTCACCCATACAAATTGATAATCCATTCTCTTATTCTATATAGACAAAATTAAGTATTGAAAACCCATAAAACTAATCTAGTTTCATAAGACATTCCTCATTGTAAATTAACAATATATATAAATATATGCTTTGCAATCTAAATGCCATTACATTCAGTATGAAAATAAAACTAAACATTAATTATTTATCTACTCATACTCATTGCATTTATTAAAGACTCAAAACACATCACCCATGTGTGCTAATCATTAGATCCAAAGGTCGGTAAAAGACAAGAACAGGGTTAAAAGAAAACCACAGGAAGCTATGTTGGTGTCCAAGCTTCATCGTAGGTTAGAGACAAAAATGAAACTAAAATGGTAGAGAGAAACATATTGGTAATTCAAGAGAACTCCATGTAATACATGTAATCCAGACAACAAGGAGCTCATTGCCGAACTTAACTTGAGATACCATGTCGACCAAAGTAGGATAGGGTGACAAGCTGAGAATAGCATGACACTGCATGCAAGACATCGACCTGAATAACAAAAGACTATAGTTCCACTCACAAATCGAGATACCACAGATCAGTGTTAACAAATATAGGTAGTTGCATGGTAAAGCCACACACTTAACTTAATCCTATATTATCAATAAAATAAATTCTGAACACCAAGGTATCAGGCTGAACATATAGATCTTATTCCCATCATTTATTATTGGGATTCAAATTTTTAACATCTTATATAAACATATTAACAGACTGGGATTCTTACTATGCAAATGGTGTTGTGGAGGATTCGTTCCATAAATAAAAAGAAAACAAGACCAATACATAAAGTCGACTAAAGATACAATACATGCAATCAACATGAAAGAAATTACACAAATCTGCCTGAGATTTCAAGGCCCAAGTTAGCTGATAAAACATGCGATGAACACTAGTTTATGACAGTAAGAAGGCATGCACAGGCATTTGAGTTTGAGGATCAAATGGACATTACCCAAACAAGATAACAAAGTCTAAAATAATAGTCACCGAAAGAAGGATAGTTTCCTATGGAAAAGACATACTGATGCTAATTGCTGACAAAATATACATATACACATTTACACTCATAATTAAAGATTTGATAAGAAAAGCATGGGTTTGAAGGTGAACAATACAAGTCTATTGATCTCATTCTAATCCACTACCCATAATTGCACTAAGACATCACAAACCTCAGTTGCTTAAAGAAAACAAAAAGGACTAGCAGTTAGAGATGGGGTTTCAATAAATACTTATTCTCAAATTCAAAGATCCATTTGTTCATAAGAAATAGTAAAGATTCGATTGGTAATGCAAAAAAGAATAGGCCAGAATTCACGATACCAGGTCTGCAGACAATAGAACCCATCGACAGAGGGGAGTATTAAGCAACACAAAGAATGAAATAAAGAATAGAGGAACACACTTCAATCTCATACAGAGGGCGGCGCAAAAAAGATATGCATGCCATGCATGCGACTCTACAGTCAGATAGTATTCAACAAAAGGAATCAGAAGCTCATGGGAATAAAGAAACACGAGTAATAAGGATAGTCTGCCGACCCCAGTGATTAATCTTACACAAATAGATCAAGTTTGTATCAGGAAAAACAAATAAAAAATAAAATTTACGGTGAACAGGTCTGAATGCCCGCCGTGCCAGACCAAGAATAAAGATAGCAAGGTTCCTAGAAAAATCTAAGCAACAAGTCCATGATTACTCCATTAAATTTCAAGCAATAACATTATTCCAATCGAGAGGAGAGTGAGTGAAAACATCACCGACAATATAATACAAAAATAACAAGAACATATAATGCAGAATCTATAGGAAGACTATTTAACTCATCCCACAATACAAATCATGGTATCATACACAATTCTCTAAATATTTTAAGCACACTAGAAGAGTTATCATATATCTTCTTTTCTCAGTAATAATTAATTCTTTAATTCCTTGATGCATGACTAATACATTTCCATTTTTGTTGTATGTGCAAATTTTAAAACCAGATCTCACAGTGCATAACAACCAAAACACAACAAAATCCTTTACATGTTTCAATTCAAGAATATACAAGAATTTAAAAGAAGAAAACCTGGATTCCTTTTCTGGATACGTAAAATGGACAAGCTAAAACCATTCGTTCAGGCAACATAAACTTCTCAACACTAGCAAGCCTTCGGATTTTCCAAAATTTTCAACCAAACAACTAGGAAATATAGAGGAAGAAACTTTTCCAAGAAAAAAAGTCGTAAAACAAAAAACAAACTTTTCTTTCAAAACCATTTTTTTTTTTTTTTTTAAAATCATTTTCCCTTATCTTATATCATTCCCCTCTAGATTACAATCCAATTTGTTACTTAACTCATTGTTTGCATGCAATTAAAGTAACTAGTTCAACTTTTCAAACATTAAGATCAAAACAAGATATTTTGCAACTTGAATCACAACTAAATGTTATACTTTTTTCCAATTTTCAAAAAAATATCGAGATTGTGAATTCATATGAATTTCAACCAATTATTCTTCCTTAATTAACACATTTAAATATTTCACAATATTCTAAAAATAACCTTTCAAAATAAATAAATCATTAATCATAACATTACCATTACTTAAATCAATAAATAATCTAAACAAAACATATGAGGACCAACGGACATTACGAAATATGAATGACAACAAGACATATGGGTAACAAAATGATACTCATTCTTTTCACAACAAAGGCTCATGATAGAGGACAAGTCTATCTCCCTTCAACAATTCTATTGGGCCATGACATGCTTAGACTTGATAAGCAGGTGGAGACGATGTCTGTACCTGAAAGCTACATTACACTACATGGTTAAATGAACAACATGTATAAATATGAAAACACATTGTGAAGAATAATCATGATGTATCAGGGCACTCACGAATGAATACTGCTAAACCGTCTCCTTCACCGACTGACGTAAAACATAGCATCTAACATAAATCACACCATAGTATCATCATGTATATAATAGAGCATCATAGATCATCATAATAATGTCATCTCATGAAAATAAACATCACATCATAAGGTAAAGTGTATCATCAACTGAGTTTCACAACTGGTCATGTAAACCATGACATAAAGCATCAAAGCAACATAATCTCAAACATCTAACTGCTAATAGTAAGTCAAAACAGCTGAAATAGAAATGTCATCAAGAGGGTCACTACATAGGAGACCAAGGATAAGGGAGAATTTGTACCAATCTCTGGTGTAGATGTTTCCTCCAGTAACTAAGTGCAAAACTATGACTTAGGGGGAACTTTACTGAAAATCATATAACCCCCTGCAGCTATGATCTGTCATGGCTTGACACGAAGAAATAAGATGGAGATGAATAATATGACTCTTTTGGTGAAAAGTGTGGAAGAAAATATTCTAATACCGTAATTTGCAGAGCTTCTAAATGTTGACTATGCATACAAGGTTTCATAGTTTACCAGATTTTTATTTGAAGCATTTATTTTTGAAATGGGTCAAATCAAAGAGTTAAAAGCATGCTTGGGAAGAAACAATTATTTCACTATATACATTTGAAGGGGAAGAGAGGTGCAAAAAAATAAATTGAAGGGTTTGACATGTCTCTCGGTGGTGAACATCAAAACCCTAAGTTCATCGAGCTATTTAAGTGGTATTTCACAATTCCTACATATTCCAATCTGTTGAAAATTTTATTTGAAATCAATTTAAATTTAATGGAGGCACCAAAGGTTGTAGAAGTGTCACAAAGACGACAACCCAAGCTTAAAAGATATTCTAGAAAATTTTTGCTAGAAGACCCCTCAAGTGCATTCTCTAGCACTCCCTCTGGAGTTTTACTGACTGAGGACATTAAAGCATATATTCATGGGAAGATAGAAGAAGTTTCCTCTGGCATGTTATTTATTCTATGGACACAAGAATTGGAAGAAAATGATGACGCTTTAAAGCCAAAATACAAATCCCTAAGTGAGAAGAGGTTGGATGTGTGGCAAAAGTTTCCATCGTTTGAAGATAAAGAGAAGTACACTAGAATGGTGCTAAGAAAAATTCATGATGAATCCATATGGATTGATGGACCGTACATGATAACCAAGGAATAAATTAAAGATAAAGTGGATTGTGGTCCTCCGGACTAGTTCTAGACTAAAAATCTATCAAAGTCAAGGATATAATGGAGAGGAAAGGTGCTACCCTTATTAAAAAAGAACTCACTTGGACTCAATTAGAAACTCAACAATCTAGTATGTAGAAATGTTTATAGGTCACAAGATGTTATAGTCTCTACCATCATCATCCACATGGCACAAGATATGATTGAAAGTGATGGTGACTATGACCTTTGTGAATTACTCTGACAAAATTTGTTGAAACACTTTAAGGAGATCAAGAAGAATAAGAAGCATACATTCAAGTATGGAACATTGGTGATCTATCTACTCTTCTAATTCATGAAGGAAGTATTGGTGATTGGGAAAGTAAATTGGACAAATGAAGAACCTATTGCACATTAGATAGAAAACTATATGAAAAACCTTGGAGGTCCAGATGCTCAAGTTGATTCCCTTGCAACACTCTTTGGAATGTTTCAAAGGATAATGAATGAACGTGAGAATTCCTAAGATTGTGGTGGAAAGATACTTAAGAGAGATTAAATTTATTTTCTCCACCGACTTTTTCTTTATGGAAGCGATTGAGTCAAGAACTATTTGGATCTCAAAATTGGACTATGAAGTGACTGGAGCAGAAGTTGTTTACTATGCAAAATTTCTTCTAAGAATCCCCAAAGACCTCAACAAATTAGGGTTAGAGGATAGGACTAAAGTTGAAGCCTCTAAAATCTCTAGGAGGACAAGTAAGAAGAGAAAGAGCACATATAGCCCTCTTATTGTAGAGAAATTCAAACAGGAAATTACAAAGAAAAAGGATACTAATGCTGAAGAAGAAAGAATTCACATAGATGATGCTCAACATGAGCATGAAACTAGAGTCAAAACTATCAATGCATAAGATATGGACGAAGCCATAAAATCCTTACAAGAGATAACCCCTAGAACATGCATTTATGCATCATTATCTACTATGGAAAATTTCAAACTCTTGGTTGATTTTTCAAGGTATATATCTTCAGACTAAAAGGACAAGCTAAAAGTGAATCAATGGCAAGGCCTGTAGAGAAGAAATTGGTGGATATCACAAGGAAATGTGCAAGGGAACATCATAGAGTTACAATTTTTTTGAAGGATGCTCAAACCTATAAGTAAGAAGCACATAACCTACTTTCATATTGCTTGAAATGGATAAATAACACACGAAGCACTAAGGATGACATGAGCTCAACTGAAACACAAGTATTAAGCTCTACAACATATACTTATGATCCAATGGAAGATAAATATTATCAGACCTAGACTGGAATTATGCACCTACATGACAACTTCTTCACCTTGTAGAATCAGATAGAAGAAACAATCAAACATGTGATGCTAAGTGATGTAGCCAACATCATACACTCAATAGAATTGTTCCATTAATCATGTGTGAGAGCCAAATATTTGAAATAACTAGAAAATGAAAAATATTCTATTCACCAAATCTCCTGATACAATGAGAGAAAACTCTCTTATATCCAAAAAAGCTTAAAAATAAAATAAAAATAAAATTACCTTTTTTGGCAGATTTTGACAATTGTCAGATTTTGCTGCTTTAGGAATTTCGCATGCATTACTTTGAGAGTCCAGATTTTTCCCCAAAACTTCCTAAAACTAAGGTAGGATGAATTTCCAACTAACATCCTAAAATCAAAACATGAGTTTTGAGTTATTAACAAAAACAACTTTTTTAAAACTAGGAAAAACAGTAAATTTCCATTTTGAGGGCCAAGATAAAAGTTTCAAGCCCCAAAAAGTGCCAACATGGGGGCCAACCAGATTATGAAAAAATTGGGAATCCACATGCCACCTCATAATGCATCCACATATAAAATTTCAGCCCAAACGAACATCTGAGTCAAAAGTTATGACCTCCAGAAGTCCTTGCATCACTAAGGGACTTAGTGAAGACAAAGCATACTCCTATCTCAAGTGTCCTTGGCAGTACCAATAAATTCTGAAATATAAATATCAACCCTAGTATTGTGGAAGAAGGAAAAGAAACCCTAATGGAGCTTGAATTATAGTGCAGGACACTAGTAGAAGTGAAAAGGCTTTGGGAGGAAGGTAGATCTACTTGGAAACACATTTTGCAGAAGCTCAAAGGGTCAACATCTTTAGGTTGAAAATTCTTACTTCTATGCATTTTCCTAAGTTTTCAGAATCCCTTATTGCATAAAAGTTTATTTTTGATTAATTCTCTAAGGGGGAGTATACTGAGTTTTTGCACACCCTTTGTCATTGATGTGAAAGGGGGAGATATAGTTGAAAACAAATTTCGTCAAAACACTTGGAGAGTTATTAAAGAAATATTTTTGGGAGAGATATGTGCAAGGGGGAGACAAGTTTTTGAAACAAGCTTTCGAAAATGATTTTTGATATGCAAGTTGTCATCAATGACAAATGGGCAGATTGCTGGAAGTTGGAAGTCTGTCATTGATGATGCATTTTGGAAACATGAGAATGAATTGTATACATATTGATTGATCTAGTGTTGTCATTGATGTCAAAATTGTTATGATCATTGTAACATAGTTTGGAAGTATTTTTGGTGAGTTATGTATAGTGTAAGTTGGTCTGGAAAGTATGGCTTATTAGGAAATTGGCTAAGTATTTCCTTTGACATTTTTGTGGTTTAGTGTGCCAATTTTTGGATCCACACTTCACTGCATGTTGGTATAACCTTCTCGATTGTAACTATAATTTTGAGTTCATCAGATGCAACTATATTCAATATTTTTTTACTTTCTGTGAAGTTTCCCGAAAGATATGAATGATAGTGCATAACCTTGTATATTGAAGTTACCTTTTGTAGAGTGCATTAGTGTGGTAGATTCTACATTTCTTTGTGAATAATTATTTTGTTTTGAGATGATGAAGATAAGCTAATAAATTTTGATTGAATGGGAATTTGAAGGAAGATCAACCTTTAAGGTTGCACATTTGGCTAATTGCATGTACACTTGAAGATTTTGTGTTTAGGTATATTTTTGGGTCAACCTAACATGTTTGATGTTTTGTGGAGGATAAGCAAGTAACTCTATCTTATTTGGGATTTATATTAGGTCCATGTCAACCTATCTTGATGTAAATTGAATTTTGAATTTAGGTGCTAAGTGTGGATAAAATGCTTTGAGGAGGAGATGCTTAATTTTGTGTGTTACTTCTAATTAGGCTGACCTAATTGATGTTACACCTGATGTGGATATAAATAGGAGATTAACACAAAAAAAAATTGAATGTGAGGAGAGTGGAAGATAGAATGTGGTGTATGATTTGGATATAGCATAGAAGATTATATGCAAATGTTGAAGAGATATATGACAGCTATGGTCGTTCACCTAGAATGTGTGTGATGCAATATTGAGCAGATTGTGAACAAAGTAGAGTATTGATTCAGATGAGTGTGAAGATAATTTTGTACTTCATTGGAATTGTAATCTAGCATATGATAGATGCTATTATATATGTTTAAATAGGTAGTATTTCCAACCCTTCTTTGTTCTTTTTTTGGATAGTGTGTCCTAACATAACAATGATCCTTTCTATAATATCTTATATCCAGATATAATATATTGTGAGCTAACCCTCATCGTGTTTTTTCCCTTTAAGGTTTTCCATGTAAAAATATCGGTGTTCATGTGTCATGTGATTTAGTGGTTGTCTTCATGCTTTCTCACATCATTGCAATTATTACTATTCTTATAATTAGATGTCTACCATTGCAGTTATTACTATTGTAATAATTATATGGATTATGTTTAATTGGTTTAAAGGAATACTAATTCACCCCCCCTCTCAGTATTTTTGGTGTTCAACAACATAAATCTTCAATTTTTTTAATAATGACCTCATTTTG
>VCHN02005245.1:0-10034 GCA_007115665.2 Sequoiadendron giganteum | reverse complement strand
ACACATACGCACACACACACACATATATATATATATATTTACATACAATGCGAACTATAGTTGAAAATCAATGCTTCCAAACATAGACAAATTTATATATGCATATATATATTGAAGACACATATTGTAATTGTATGATAGGTATTAGAATAAACATTATTGGCTACTAAACATTATAGACAATAATTGGAACTAGATATTATAGATAGGAAAATGATAGATGTTCAAAAACCCACATTAAATAGAACTTTACAAATATGGAGAATAGAAGAGGCAAACTATGATAATAAATAGTTTGCTATGGGGAACTGAAAATAAAATAATATCATGAACAGTTTGTTATGGGGAACTTCAAATAGTTGAGACAAAAAGGGAAATTTGAAAAGAGCTATTAGAAAAACACTTAACAATCACAAGAATATGACAAATGTTCGAAAACCCCCATTAAGTAGTGTATACACCTAAAAATGGTTTGGAGAATCCAATTGATTAAATATAACTTATTTGATTAATTACCCTTAATTCCTCTACTATTAAATAAATGGAAATATTTATTTATATAGTTTATCATAAATTCTTTAATCTCTATTCTATTATTTTCATATTAATTAAATAAACAAATTTCACTTTGTTTTATTTAATTATCGTAGTTAAATTCATCTACTTAATAAATAAATAGAAATATTTATTTATATTAAGTTCACTATTAATTATTCTATTTTTATCATATTTCCTCTTAATTAAATAAAGATATCCTAAAGTTTTTATTTAATTATCATATCCCTTCTTATTAAATAAGCAAATATCAAATATTTGTTTTATTTAATTAAATATCTTATTTTGCTAAATTTAAATAAATCAAAATATTTAAATAAAGGCATAAAAGAAAATTTCCTCTATTCACTCACCAATAAAATTAGATATTTTATATCTAATTAATTCAACTAGCATTCACAGGAAGATTTGGAGACAAATTGGAAATAAATCTCTCGATCCTCTTCCATTAATTCTTCCTATCATCTTGCCTGGTGTTTTCATGGGTAGGAACCAGTCCCAAAATATTCTCCAGCTTCTTCATCTCTCACCATTCAATCCTCTAGATTCAATCCAGGCCTTTGTTTTCTGCCCATGTGCAAATGTGGCAATGAGAAATCTATAAATACAACCATGTACAAAAAAGAATGGATCCCAACTTTATGCAATATTACTCTGCAGAAATAGCATCATAGCTTTAGAATTTATAATCATGGCTGCATTTAGTTTGTTGTATCTTTCATTTATCCAGATTCATGTCAAGTTTAGTAATCATCATATAAGATTAGTTTCCTGCATTTTGAAAACATCTTGTTCTCTAGATAGTCATTTTAAACAGTCATAGTTGTTACACGATCTGAGAGCCATAGTGATTTGATAAATCTTTGGAGATAGAGAGCAATATGATGCTTTCAAGAGTCTTTTTGTTTCAATTAGATTAAATTTGATTAATTCTCTTGATATAATATCATATTAAGAAGTGTTATTTTATTCATACTTATTTCACACTTACAATTTGGTGCCCACCATGGGGCATAACCCCATATTTCACAAATTTTTTTTGAAAAGTGTCGCACAAGTTTTTGGTGTGTTCAATTTAGTGCAAGCGAGAGATTTTTTGACACTTCTGATGAAAACTATAGCGCTTCCAAGGAAAAATATAGCGCTTCTGAGCTCTGTTTCAACGCTTCCACAAAAACTATAGCACTTTCGAGAATTCTTTTAGCGCTTCTGAGGAGGAAACTATAGCGCTTCCATGATTTGTTTCAGCGCATTGGCCACTTGTTTCCACCACATCTGATATAGCGCTTCTACAAAATTATATGGTGCTTCAGAAAACTGTTGTAGCGCTTTTGAGTATAGTGCATTTGATATAAATTGTAGCACTTCTATTCTCTATTTCAGCGCTTCTAGAATTTCTTATCTGGATCTGACGCGACCGAGGCCAAAATTTTATTTTGATGCATTTGGACTAAAAAGAATCAATCCTAGGGTAGTCACTTGATTTAAAATTGATCAATCCTAGGATAGACATCACACATTTTTCTATATCAGTTAAAATTAACACCATGAATTTTGTGAAACAAAATCTTCACATAGAATATAAAAAATTGTCTTTTGGGTTTTAAAATCGAACATTGATTACCATGCTTGTGTGGTGAATAGGCTTATGCTCTCCCCTTTATTGGGTGATCAAAACACCAAACTCATCCTTTATTTCCATGCAATTTACACCTTTTAAATCCTTTAGAAGGCTTGCCATAGTGGGAAAAAGTACTCACCCTACGGGAATGACCTAAGTGGGAACAACCAAAGCCAAGTTTTCCACCCCACTATAAAATTTAAAGAAAATATGGGGAAACGCATTTTTTTCCAGAGTTGTGCAAAGATAACCATCCCCAAAATATTTGTTCTAAAGATTGGGAGGTCTCCTAAGGGAGTTTATCTATTGCCTCTTTGAATGAAAACCCTATCTAAAAACCATAGTGTAGTATCTAGTTAAGTCAGTAACTAGACATTGTAATACTCATAGTACAAGGGGAGGGAAGAATCTGCCCCCAAGACACTCACCATATAATTTCCAAGGACCGTTTTCTCAAGGGATGAGAAATACAACTTTGAGTATGCGCCTAGAAAAGACAAAAACACGAGCACCCTCTAGGGGGTGACACAGTTGTGTGAGTCAACACAATTTTAAGATGTGGGTTGTTGAGTATAACGATGACCTTTTTGACCTTAAGATTCAGTATGTCTGAAGTGTATTTTTGCTAAAAAAAACCGGTGGAAATCAATAGGGACCATTCATGGTTCTTGGACATACACTATCTGTTTAGATTCTAGGATTAAAGACAACTATTCTACAATTGCTTGTCGTGTTCTCAAAACATTTAACTCAGGTAAAGATCATCTGGAAAAAAATAAAAAAGAGTCAAACAAAATCGCCTAGAAAAATTCATGATTAGAGATTGGAAATCCAAATTTTTTGTCAAGAAATCCATCAAAATCAAGAAACCTAAGAGACCACTTGGTTACCAAAATATTTTGAGAAGAAGACGTTTCTTGTATCAAAGTAGAAAAATCTTGCTTCATCATAGAACTTTCATACATAGGTATCATGATTTCGCTAGGAGTTTTACTAGTGATTACACCTTAGAACCTCTTTATTCACAAGATTTTTTTCAAAGAAGAGCTCTTACACAATATCATAATCATAGTCAACCCATTCCTCAGTCCTCCATCCCGCAACCAATGATAGAATACTCCACCAGGCTAGATCAAGTTTTGCAATAAAGAAACTCAAAATATTTAGGCTTATCATCGAACATCATAAAATTACTAGTGGAGATATCTTGTCAAGATAAAAAATCCCGAAAAACAATCTCTCCATAAAAATAAAAATAAAAAAAATAAAAAAACAGACAAAATCATTGAAATCCAAAGTAGCACTTTCAAGGTCTATTTTAGCGCTTTTGAGGTCTGTTTTAGCACTTCTGAATGAAAATTAGTGTTTACACACTCTGTTTCAGTGCTTCAATCAACCATTACATCGCTTCTAAACTCTATTTTAGTGATTTCCGCAAAATAGTGCTTTGAAGTATTGTCATAGTGCTTCCACAATATATTTTAGTTCTTCCACGAAATAGCACTTCTACGCTCTGTTTTAGTGCTTCCAAAAACTAAAAGAAACAAAGAGCTTCTGAACATATCAGTCATACTTGTTGACATCTAAAGCTCAAATTTTTATTAGACAAAAACATTTTCTTAGTCTAGAAAGTGTCTTAGACCTAAAACAAAATAGATTCTTACAAGTCAATTATTTCAACTAAAACCCGGATCTTGTAAACTACAAAGTGTTCAATTATCAAAAAACAAATCTGGATTATTGAGTTAAGTTTCCTCATCAGGATTTTGACATCCTACAATCATGAAACGAAACACAATATCAGATTTTTAACTTGGTCTCATCAATAGAATATATCATTCTATTTGACTTTGTTAAAATCCAACTAACACTAATCCAAACATAGAAGATCAAAAGTTAGTGAAAGTAACGAACACTCGTATGCCAATTTTGACGAGATCACAAAGACAAAAATTTAAAGAAAAAGAAACTGAAACATCAAACATTATGGCTGAAGAAAATCCTTGGAGTGGAATTCATCAAAATGACACAAAAGAAATAACAGCAGAGGACATACAAGCAGTGCAACAGGACCCAAAATTCCATAAATTTATGGAAAAGATCTTAGAGCAAGAAATGGAGAAATATCTCCTAATGCTAGCTGAATCAGGTGCCAAACTTCCCAAATTTTTTGATGTCAATCGCTTAAAAGAAGCACCTAGAAAAAATGAAACTGAAATACCACAAAACACACCAAATGTAGATCCAGTTGTTGCCTTAACAAGTCAAATGCAGAACATACAACAAAAACTACAAGACATGACAAAGGGAAAAATGAAGAGGTATGCATTATAGGACATTTGTCCTTATCCTTTTGACTCAATAGTAGACATGATACCTTTCCCTAGACACTACGAGTTCTTGAGATATGACAAATACAATGGTAAGACAAATCTGATTGAACATATAAGGGAATTCAAGACCATGAATTTATAATTTGTGCAAGAAGAAATGTACCTAATGAGGTTATTCCCAAGAAGCCTAGGAGGGCAAGGTATGGAATGGTTTTCCAAACTACAACCAAGAATAAACACTTTTGAAGAGCTCATCAATAGGTTCATATCACAATATTGTTTTAACATCCAACATGACGTCACGATAAAGGACCTCTATAACATGAAGCAAAAAAAAGGGGAGACATTCCTATGCTTTTTATAGCGATGGCGAAGACTATTTGCTAGGTATCCTCGCTCCATACTCGAGGAAGAAAAAATGGAGTTATTCATGGATAACCTAATTGATGAAATGAGCTATAGGATCAAATTACAATGTCCTCCAACATTCAAAAAATTGATTGAAAATGGCCTTAAAATCGAAGAAGCCTTAGTCAAACGAGGGGTGATCAAACACTACAATGAAAAATCAAACAACACCAACTCCTCAAATCAATATACCAATGACAAACCTAAATTCTAGTAAAAAAATAGAAATACCAAGATCAACAAAACTAGAAATGACTTACAAAATGCAAAGCTAGTTTTTATCTTAACAACCTCTACTGCAAAAATAAACCAAAACAATAATCTAAACAAAGGAGAATCAAAACCAAAAACATATAAAAAATCATCAATCCGATGTCGATTCACACCATTAGGCCAAACACTGGAATTGACAATGAAGGAACTTGTTGCAAGTGGTCTTATCACTACATGAGAAGCACGATTTTGGGATCCAAAAGTCAAACCACTATGGTGGAATGACGCAAATTATTGTAACTTCCATAACAATAAGGGACATAAGACAAATGATTTCATGGAATTAAAACATATATTCCAAGATCTGATTGACAACAAAAAGGTATACGTAGAGGGACATCAAAATAACAATGATCATACAACTTTTAAAGAACCTTTACCAAATTATGACAAGGGAGAGTCATCTTCTACAAACAGTAAAGAAAAAAATGTCAAGCATGTTTACGATAACATGATCTTTTGTTTATCTGAAGTAGAAAGTGATACTATGACCTGTAATCACATGGACAAAAACAAAACCAGTGACATTATCCCCCTAGATCTAATCCTGAGCATAGAAATATATGACAATCAGATAAATGTTTTAAAAATTAGAGAAAGACAAGACTATCAACCGATTAATGTAATGACAAGGGGGCAATCCAAGGTAATTTTAAAGGGAGTTGCGCATAAAAACACAACTCCGCCTCTAAGTCAATACAACATTTTTGACCAACTTCAGAAAATACCAGCGAAAATATCAATACTTGAACTCCTTAAACTATCACCATCACATAAGGAAGTTTTAGAACAAGCACTTGTTGCCACCACAGTACCCAACAACCTAGATTTTTTTCAATTCTAGGCTATGGTGGGAAATTTGACCATGCCACACTGTCTATCATTCTCTGAACATGATGATGTGTCCCTTAATCATCCACATAACACTACCCTCCATATTGAAGTATTGATCCACAAGCATCGTGTTAAAAGAGTCCTAATAGATGGGGGAGCTGGTTTGAACATTTGTACTTTAAATTTAATCTGTGCACTAGGGTATTCAGATGATGCTATTGATGCCCAAAGAAAAATTACAATAAAAGCTTATGATGAGGAAGAGATATCTTCTAAAGGACTGATTATGTTGCCCATTCAAGTGGGACCAATGATGAAAAATATAGCATGTCAGGTACTAGAAAAAGAGTTAACCTACAATATACTCTTAGAACATCCATGGATTCACGAAATGCAGGTAGTACCTTCGACCTATCACCAATGTTTGAAATTTCTAGTAAAAGGATAGGAGGTGACTATATCAGTAGATTATAACAATCCTCAACATTGTGACACACTCAAAATATCTCAAGACACCTTTGTGCCTCACAATAGGGAAGAATGCATTTCAAATTCATCAAATGAATAAAAAAATCCAACTATTACATCCAAGTGGGTTGAGAAAAAGAATAAATCAAAAGATACAAGTGTTGTTGAAACTACATTAATAGACAATAAGGATCCCCAAAATTCTCTATCACAAAAATTCCAAGAAAAGATCCAGCTAACAGACAAGGGCATGAGACAATATTCTATTGAGCAGGCTCTTAATATTTCACAATTGATGCCATCTCCAAAATCATATGGACAACCATCAATGATTAAACGACAACCATCACAACCTGCCAAAGTTCTAAAGGAAAGATTTGTGAAAGCCGATACTATAGAGGATGAATCAAAAGACAAAGCTATCTTCGATTGGTTGTATAAAGATGAAGAAACATAGACATCAACAAACATCAACATCAAGACAGATAGGTATGGCAAAGGAAAGACTATTTTAGAAAAAAATGGGTTATGAAGGACAGGGACCGATTGGAAAAAGGAAAGAATGCATCGTAGAACCTATTCAACCTCTTACTCTTCATTCAAAAGATAAGAAAGGACTAGGATACTTAGAAGAAGAAAAATAAGAATGACAAATAAGGCAGTTGAAATAATCCTTGAGGTAAGAGATAGCCTGAAACATATTCTAATGAATATGAATGGGATCTATATTCTGATATATCTTACACAGATGTCCAAATTGATGTCATAAAACAATATGCACCTACACGTGAGGAGGGACAGAGCTATGGGTCTAGACCACTTGAACTAGATTCACAACATATCGATGACTCAAGTGAGGATGAACATACATCGAGTGAATTAGATAATCTTGAGGAAGGTACCATCATTGATCTTGATATCCCTAATAACAACTCTCACAACATAACTATTTGAACCCTTGCCGCCATTGATCTGAGTAAATTTGATGACTTCCTACCCTTAGTCCATCCTGAACTTATCGACTGGGAACCCATTGAACCTATAAATGTACCCATATTTGTAGACGATGATGCTATCATAAATTTCCTTTGTTGCAACGAACCTAATACAAGTTTTATCCATAACTCTCATAACAATATGATTCGATAAGAGGGTGTAAAATCTTCCAGTTGCAAAAATAAAAATAGGAATAATGGATCTAATGGTGAAAACCTCTTTGAGGCACTGAGAGATGGGAGATTTGACACCCTTTCAGAGCATTATCATGAAAGGTCATCAATTATGGTGGAGCCTACATAGTCTGTAAACATTGGCACCAAATAAAGAGCAAAGATTTTACACCTAGCAGAATCTATGACAAAACAAGAAAGACCTGAATTTATCAAATTCTTTGAAGAAAGAAGCATTAAATTTTCTTGGTCATACTCTGATATGTCGGGTTTGGACCCAAATATTTTAATGCATCATTTGTCTTTACCTACTGGGATCAAACCTGTAAAACAAAAATTGAGAAAGATGCATCCACATCGCACTAATGGTAAAGGTTGAGCTAAAGAAATTATTGGATGCCAGATTCATTAGGTCTATTTATTATGCCAAATGGATATCAAATATTGTACCTATATCAAAGTTGGATAATAGTATTAGGATATGTATAGATTTTAGGGATCTAAATAAGGCATGCCCCAAGGATGATTTCCCTTTGCCTAATATAGAAATCATCATAGACTTAACAGTAGGGCATGCCATGTTGTCAATAATGGATGGTTTCTTCGGATACAACCAAATCAAGATAACACCAGAAGATCAGGAGAAAACTGCATTCACATGTCCATGAGGAACCTTTTGCTGGAATGTCATGCCCTTCAGGTTGAAAAATGCAGGGGCAACCTATCAAAGAGAAATGACCACTATCTTCCATGATATGATGTATAATTTTATGGAGGATTACGTGGATGATATTCTAGCTAAATATTATTCCAGAGAGGAACATCTGGATATCTTGGGTAATTTTTTCACAAGGCTAGGAAAGTTCAATGTTAGACTAAACCCTAAGAAATGTGTCTTTAGGGTTACATCAACAAAACTCTTAGGATACATAGTCTCAGAAAAAGGTATTGAAGTAGATCCAGCAAAGGTAAGGGCAATAATGGAAATGCCACCACCCATAAACATTAGTCAACTAAGGTCACTACAGGGAAGGCTACAATCAATCAGGAGATTTATCTCCCAATTGACAGACAAAAGTCACCCATTTAATCATCTATTACATAAGAATGTTGTGTTCAGATGGGATCAAGGGTGTGAAACAACTTTCAACAAAATAAAACAATATTTGATGTCACCACCTATTCTCATGCCACCTACAGAAGGAAGACCTTTAATACTATACATTGCAACAACGGATATTTCTTTAGGAGCACTGATGGCACAAGAAGATTATGAAGGAAGGGAACAAGAAATTTACTAAATCAACAGAACTTTGAATGGATATGAAATAAATTATACCTTCATTGAGAAATCTTGTTTGGCGGTGGTATTTGATACCCAACAGTTGTGGAATTATATGTTGACTCACACAATCAAGCTCATAGAAAAAAATGATCCATTAAAATATTTACTTAGTAAGGATGCTTTAACAGGTAGACTGGCCAAATGGGTCATGCTTTTAAGTGAGTTTGATATTCAGTATGTGGAAAGAAGAACCATCAAAGGTCAAGTGATCGCCGAACAATTAGCTGAAGCTCCTTTAATAGATGATCGAACTATGACAATGGAGTTTCCTGATGCAGACATTCTGACAGTAACACCACAACAATGGATACTTTACTTTGATGGATCATATACACAAATAGGATCTCATGTAGGAATTTTGTTCATTACACCCCAAGGACACACTATCCCAAAATCTTATAGACTCATGTTTCAATGTACCAATAATGTGGCAGAGTGAGGCATTAATCATTGGAGTCAAAGTGGCAATTGAATGGGAAATCACATAGTTACAAGTTTATGGGGATTCTCAACTAGTCATTTATCAAGTAAATGATGAGTATCAGAAAAAAGATGAGAAGTTTATGCCCTATAAGCAACTGATAGATGATCTCAAACAATAATTTTTCAATATCAAATTTGAGAAAATTCCAAGGGTAGAAAACAAAGCGATAGATGCTATGGCGACAATTGCTTCTCTTTTACAATTACCGGAGAAACATGGTCGTTATGAGTTTATGGTAGAACAAGTATCTAATCCTTCTTATAATAGTTTAGAAACCCAAAACATATACCAGTTAGATTATGTTGAATCCTCCATCTATGAAAAAACCTATGTGTACCTAAAAGACAACATCCTCCCCCCTGATCTTTCTAGAAACCAAAAATGCAACTTCATCCACCAATCCGTCCGACATACTTTTATTGCCAACATACTTTATCATCGAGGTCTAGATGGTACTCTTCTCTGATGTTTAGAACATAACGAATCTGAGACAACCTTACGTGAGGTTCATGAAGGTATTTGTGGAGCTCATTCAAGTGGTATA
>VCHN02001661.1:0-20790 GCA_007115665.2 Sequoiadendron giganteum | reverse complement strand
ATTTAGTATTTTTTATTATATTTTATATATTGATTAATTATATATATTAAAATGAGATTAAATATTTTCTAATGGGTTAAGTAGCTATAAATTAACAATATTATAAAAAAATAAAAAATTATAGGAGTTTTAAAAAGTTAGAAGATATATCTTCTAACTAATATATTGTATTGCAATGGGCTATCAGAGGCTACCAGAGCCATTTCACTATTAAACAAATCTTTGAAAAAAGGGATGTTTGACATGATCGAGTATGGGTGTTTAAATAAGGATAAGAAACTAGAAGAGGTTGTGAAATAGTGGGGCACTTTCAGCTGCTAAAGTTGATCATGTGTCTGAATTGGCCACTGGTTTGATAACAACCTATTCACTAAAATGATTATGTATGATTTTCTTTGGAATAATAAAAATGGGAGCTACCCCCTTAGTAGCAATTTGCCTAAATTTTTTAATAATATTATATTATTGTAGACACCTAAAAATGTCTCGATGGATCACATTAGCTAACTAACATCATTTCATCTTTAAACCCATCATCTTTTCGCTTGTTAAGTAAATAAGCCTAATTATTTAATTAAATACCTCATTTTTATCTATTAATCTAATTAACCTAATTAGGTTAATTCATCCCCTTTCATGCTAACACTTTGTCCTATTTAATTAAATGAATGTAATTATATAATTTAAATCCCTAAGTCCTCTTATATAATTAAATAACCCTAAGCTATTTAATTAAATATCATATCACTATCCCCCTTTTCATTAAATCATTTATTTAATGAATATCATGAAATTTCTCTAATTTCATAATTAAACCTTTGTTTAATTATCAATTACTAATTAATCAATTCCCCCACTTGCAAGGGAATATTCTTCCTTTGCACATTCCTCCAAAAGGGGAATATTCCTATGGAATATTCCTTCCCTTTTTGCATAATTAACCTTTGTTTTAATTTGAAAAATATCTATTTCCTCACCCATGAGAATGTTCTGCAGAATATTCTTTCTCCTCGCTCATTTGAAAAAGGGAATATTCTTACAAAACTTCATGTGCAAGTTAACTCAAAACTTCATGTGTAAGTTAACTCAAAACTTCTTGTGCAAGTTAACTTGTGACCTCTTGTACAGGTTAAAAGTGTGTTTGTTTGAAGGAATGAGAACTCTTCATTAAATCTCATCATTGATTCTCATCCCTTGATGAGAATCCATGATCCATGCCTCCATCTTCTTTCCTTTTTGACCATTGATTAGCTTTCTCAATCTCAGCCCTTCATTTTTCATTTGCTTTCCTATAAATAGGTCACTATTTGGAGATAAATGGATCCATCTTTTAAGAGAAAACTTATGCTCTTAAAATCACTCACTTGCACTCATATTTAGCACACATTTAACATCTTTTAGTTCATTTTAATTGCATTAATTAGCTTAAAGCATCCATTAATGGCTTCCATGATAACATAGGTACATACATTTAGCATATTTTGTAATTAGGATTTTAATCTTTTGAAGCTTGCATACATTTAGAATAGCTTTTCATACACCTATATCGATCATCTTATTTATCATTTAAATCATGTTTTATCACATATCTCTCATCGATTTCATAGATTCTCTTTAATAGAATCGATTGAAACAAGCTTATTATCCAAGGGATTGGGAAAGGTTCGTCATTCCACATCAATGCAACACCACTCCCCCAATAGGATAAGTTTCAATGTCTTAGATTAGAGGTTTTTCAAGCTTTCATTATTTAGAATGTTAGTTTTAATGGCTTCTATGTATGTGTTTACAGTGAATGATCTTATTGGGATTGATGCTTAGTGTGTTAAATATCTTTTGAATTTGTATGGATTGGGTGTAGCTAACCTATACTAAATACATTGGTTACATCTTGGCACTAGGAGGGTGAACTTTAATGTTTTGTGTGTTTTTTGGAGAAATTTTGGGTTTAATCTCTTAAATGCATGATTTTCCTTCATTTTTAATGAATTCTATATGACTAATCTTGTAGAAAGGTTGTTGGGTTTTGAAGATCTCATGTTTAGCTTTCCAAAATATTTTACGATTTCAAAATTGATCAAGATTTCAGAAAGTTGTCATTATCTCAAGTTGCTATTATAATCTAATTTTCTAAAAATGTTCTCAAACACTTGAAAGAATAAAATGAATTAGCTTTCAAAGTTGGATACAATTGACCCAAACAACCTCGCGTTTGCTTTAAATTTTGAAATTTGCTTTAAATTTTTTATTTCATATAATTTCTAACATGTCTCTAACTTCTTGTTTTGGTTTTTAGACTAACTGGGTTTTCCAGGTTGGACGATACAAGGCAAAGTGAAGAAGCATTCTCATCTTAAAATCTTATGATTGTAACAAGCATTTGACGCTTTGGGGAAATTATAACCCAATTTAATATGATTTTCATTTTATGCTTTAGGACCTCACTAATTTTCATTTGGATTTAAAAAGAATGCTCAAACGGGACTAAAATTGAACCCTCATCTCATCATTATCTTTTGGGTTTTAAAATTGAACAAGACAACTTAACATTTCATTTGGTGCATAAAATGAATTCAACTTAGCTTTAGAGGTTAAAATGAATGAGTGATTTCTTTTTTTTGTGACACATTTATGTTTTCTATCCAATCCCCTTGGGGTTCGTGCGATCTAGGGTGAAGAGAAACACTCCAAGTGTACTTCTTTGTTTGTGTGCACTTATAGTACATATCCAATCCCCTTGTGCTTAGTGCCATCTTGCGTGAAGATAAATACTTAAGTACACCTTTATTCTTTGTGTCACCCTTAAGAGAGAACTTACCATGAGACACACCTCGCAATGGGAAACTCATAGGCAAGTTCTTGCAAGCATGTTTACCGGTGGGCTATATTAAAGGTCGGGAAATCGTGCGAAAGTACCTTCCATCCCAGGTTGTATAATATACTGCACCTAGTACCATGCCTTAAGTGGAATGACAATGGTAGTAAGAGCCTTAAGTGGCAAAGCAGGTGTGTATACGGTTGGGTGTTCTCGGTTTGTTACTAAGAACCAAAATATTTAGTTACCAAAAATCCTTAATGCTTGTTGGTGCAAGAATGGTCATTTTGAAGCCACCCCATATTTGTACTATTCATTATTGAAAAATAAAAATCCTTAGAATCTTCGGATCTTCAAGATTTTGAGATTCGGTGGTCCCAAGAAGTGTGTGTCGTGGAGGGGAGCCAACGTCGCCAAATCTCTAACTATTCGCATAGTCTTAGTGTTTGGAAAAATTTGAGTGGGGACTCAACAAGTATGGCCATTTCAACCTAGGTGGTAAATGATTATGAGTCAATTTAATACTTTTCTTGGTTCCAAAACATTTCAAATAAACATCAACAAAGTCTTTTCAAAATTTCAAACCCTTTGGTCTAAGTATGGATACCCTTTAACAAAACCTTGATATTACTGCTTGTCCTAAGAATTTATTCTTAGAGACTTCTAAGTATTTTGGTTTATATCTCAATCCATATTTTCCAAAGTTAACATAAGAAAATATGGCTTGAAATTCATCCTTTTCACAAAATGGACATTGTGAAATTTATGATGTTTTGACATAGATATTTTAGTTTCAAAACAAAATCAAGATAGGTGTTTGTGGTAAAAATAAATTCATTAAGCAAGATGAATTGACAAATTGAACCCCACATGACCATTTAGCATCCGATCGCTCTGATGGAATAACCAAACCTTACGCCCGCTATCATATAAGGAAAACATTGCAAAACATTGAGTCCAAAATCATTGAGTTTTATTGTCAAAATCATTGGGTCCTATTTCCAAAATTATTTGAATTCTATTTTACCAAAATCATTAAGTCCTTAGGGTTTGATCACTTTAGAGGTATAATATGTTTCTTTCTACCTTGGTCTTGGAAAACAAAAGTTCATTCTAGGTCAACATTGGGTCAAACATTTCATCCATCCTTCATCATATTTCATCCTTCACTTCACCAAACTTTGCAAACTTTTGAACAAACCAACACTTTGGACTTAGACATCTATCAATTTGAACGCTAAATTAGCTACTTTGTATGTGAAATGAATCCTTTTTCATGCATTTAGTTAAGTTAGTTATCATCTTTGAGCTCGTTTATCTTGAAGGTCACAAGTCTACCTTAAAGATTCATGAGCTCATTAACATATTTTATCCAAAAATCAAACTTTTAGTCAAAAGTGTTGTCCCAAAACATTTGCAAAAATCATTTTCCATATCATCACCCTTTTCATCACCCACTCACATAATTGGTCCAAAACACCTTAGAGGTTTACTTTTGCAACAAGGTCAAAACACAAGAAAAACATAGGATGTAAACTTGATTCATACATCATGAGTGATCTAAATCAACCAAACTATCAAAACCTTATATTACTAATTGATTAACAAAACTCACATTTATACAATCCACACATGGGATCATTATATCCTACAAACCTCAATACTACAAAAAAATTTATTATTCCCAATCTAATTTTTGGAACACCTTTCCCTATGGTAGATTTAAATCAAATTCAAAACCTACAAATCTATCAGCCAAATGATCAATACATGATTCTTCAAAAAAACAAAAAATTATCCCATAAAATCAATACATGTCAAATGTGAGTATACCAAATATAAACTTACCAAACATGAACATATCAAATCCACACTTGGTGAACTATGGGATAGATATGTTTGCAAATCATGCCAATTTTGTTCAAAATCCAAACAATATATTGACAACTCAAAGTATTGATCCAAATCAAGGTAACACCATGCAAAATCAAGGTTACCTAAATCAAAGCAATGTGTTTCCAAACCACAACAATGTTCAATTCCAACCTATGATGCAAAATCTAAACATCATCCCAAATCATAACATGGTCCAAAATCAATTTTTGCATCATCCCATACAAATACCACAAGTGTATATTCCAAATATGCTTGACCAAAAACCAATCCACTACACCAAGGGTATCAAAATCAAAAGAAAGATCAAATTATGCGAAATAAAATTGCTATACTTAGAAAATATGTTGATTCATATCACCAAGAGACATATCCACCCCAAAATCAATACACTCTCCCATTGGTTAAACCATGTCATCAAAACATTGAGCTGTGTCCACAACCACATCAAGAACAACATCTTCAATATCAAGAAGTTGGATATCAAAATCAACAACCTCAACAACAAGATCAACCACCACATCTCCAACTTCAAGACATGTTATATCAATAAGAACAACATCAAAAACAAGATATATCCCTACAACCACAACAATATAAATCACCACATCTCCAAGATGAATCACAATTAGATCAATCTCAACAAGCATAAATCTCACAAGATGACAAATGTGAATAAACTCCTTTGGGAGAGCCAATCGAATCAACATTAAACATGTTAGTCCATGTTAATCTTATCAAACTTCCAGAATCATTAAATGGGGGTGAACTTAGCATCAATTTCCCATGGGATGATGATAATTCTTATTCTGAATACCATAGCACAAAAGGTCATAGCACGTCAGATTGTATCGAACTCAAAGATCTCATCCAAGACCTTCTTGATCAAGAAAAAATAATTGTTGAAGACAGTGATCAAGATTCAACCATTAATTATGGCAGTGAAAATCTCTCCACCATGATTTTTGAAAACAATGATCAAGATCTATCCATCAATGAGCACCTTGAAGATGTTTCTACCTCATCCAATGATCAAATCAACATACATCGAGAGTCACTTTTTAATCATAATAAAAACCCATCAACAATATCCAACAATGATCCATTTCAAGAAGCATTAATATCATTTGATCCTATGATTGAAAACATTGACAATATCCCCACCACCTTGTTTGAGGACAAAATTAGAGATTCATCTGCCAATGATCATATTGGCAATGTCTCTACATCACCCAATGAGTTAGAGCACATATCTCTAGAATTTATTTCAAAGAATGATCAACATATTTCACAAAAAATTTAGCAATGATCCTTTCCAAGATGTATTGACCTCATGGTTGCAAATATTGAGGGAATCCTCAACTCAACACTTGATCAAAATCCACTCAAAAATCAAGAAAATATTGAGCCAATCCCCATGCCTAACGAAGACATTCAAGAACCATTTGTAAACAATCCATCCTTTGAAATTGATCCATGTCAAGAACATGAACCAAAGCATATTGAAGATAACACCACACTGAGTCAAGATAAAGGATCCATATCTCCAAGATATGAACATGATCTAATTGGTATTCTCCAATCCATACAAGATGTCGCCAATAATGATCATATCCATATATCACATACTCATCCATCTAGCCATGAGATTCTTACTCTGAATGGACATGTAGATGATCTTCATCTAAAACAAGAGTCTCATACTCTTGATATCATTACCAAGGAACAAGAGTCTCCTACTCTTAATATCTTTACACATGATCAAGGCATAGAAGAATCCATAGATATATCAAAAATTGTTCATGAAGAACACCTCTACATAGATGGTGAATCAGAAATATTCTTTGAAGAGCAAGCATAAATGGACCATGAGGAAGACTCCTATATAGATTGTAAAGCATCAACACCTTTTAAATAAGCATCAAAATTAGACACATCCTCCATACATATTGAAGAAAGTGAGTACGAGGATATCAAGTATTATAAAAAATTAGCAAAGCTAAAGCATCTTTAACAATAAGGAAATGGTTTGTCAGTAGCAGAATCAAAGCATGTTAGTAATAATCTCATAATACTAGGGGCAACTTTATCTAATGCAAACACCAACATGGGGAGCACAAAGAGTCCTTATAATGAAATGGCTACCAACACTCCAACCATTCATATCATGAATCATTTTCCATGCATCTTTCCACCCACTAATTGGGACCAACCACAAGAAAGAGGTCTATCTCAAAGAAAAGAGCAAAATATTGAAGCAAAATAATTGACAAAGAAAAGTGGACAAGAAAAATTCAAATGGATATCGAAGAAAAATAAGGAAAATCATCCCTATCACACTCCATTAGTCAAAGAAACTATGGGTAAAAATAAAAAAGAGAAGTTCATCCATTAAAACTACCCATCGATACAAAAGAAAGCTTCAAGAGCGACCTACAAGGTATATCACGAAGTTGGTCCCAATCGAATCTCCATATCCACCCATCATTTCTCATCATCCCAAGTTTGGAGAATCAAAGATTCCAAATTGTTGACCAATCCATTTGCATCTTGTATCCCTCAATGCATTCTACCATCCAAATCAGCATCCATGATATCCAACTCTTGTATTGACCATGTGTTATCAACAACTCTTTATCAGAAAGGCTCTAAGGGTACTTTATCACGATGTGCACATCTAAGTAAGGTTAAATTCGGTATCGATAAAGAATATGAAAAGATCCAGGGGTTACATTCAAGTGCTTGTATCTTAGAAAAACAAATCCTCCAAACAATATATCATTGGCATATCATGGCAACATCTATATCAGCACTAGTAGCATCTACATTAACACCACCAAGTGGTTCGACATGAGCATAAACTTTCAAAAAATAAAAAAAATATTCAAGAGAAAAATTGTCCTCTAGTGAAAACCACTTTGGTGGCGCTTTGGACAAGTACCATGATGAAAACATGGCAAAAAGGTGTCATGAGTAGAATCAAGCACTATGTGAACTGTTTCAATTGGAAGCACCTCATCCTATCCATAATAAATCCTGCATTTCATCCATCTTATCCATAATAAATCCAATAACCCTTCATTATCCAATCTATTTTCATCCCATTTAACTTATCTTGATCTTGGCAAAGGTTTGGTTTGTACTTCACACTTGCTTATGGAAAACATCTTGATATGGGTCGCCATCATTGGCCCTACCCTAACCAACATTATCTAAGCCATTTGAAATTGTCCAAAGAGGCATATTCTATCCAAACATGTTATTCTATCACAAGATAATCCTTGGTATCCTTCGCATACCCATCCATCCATTCATTTATCCATTTATCCATCCATATCATTCCATACATTTCTAGACACTGTGGATAGATACTTACGTCTTGCTTCAGGAATAGATCTTGAGCTATATCCTATAACTTATGTAGTGATCTAAAACATTTTCTAACAAAAAATCAAATTGGTCAAATCATTTGTAAGAAAAAATCCAAATCACTAGCCCATGGCAAATTTTGATGAGAAGATGTTCCTTATCAAGCTTTATCCTTTATCAAACATCAATCCAAACAATCAATATTAGTTTAATCTACCTTGTACTTCAACATCACATCAAATCATTCCAACAAATTTTGTTCCAAACCGAGCTTCAAAATCTTGATCAATCTTATCCAATCAATCCATCATCATCTTAGGATATCCTTCCCAATCCTCATGTTTCTTAACACTATCCTTGCAATGTTGTGTATCCTCAAAAATGTTATCATCATCAATCCATCAATCAAACCTAGCTTGGTTTTCAAAAAAATCTCAAAATAGATCACTAAAATTGTCTCATATCCATACACTCGTCAAGATTGTGCGAAAAATCCAAAAACATTCAAAAATTGTAAAGTCAAAATCTAAAACATCCAAAACATATCAAAATCTGTAAAAAGGTCAAAACATCAAAAATCCTTAAAAAACGTTGCCTTGCCAAACTACGGGTCTCTGAGCTTGAACATAGGCAAGGCCATCATTGATGTGCCCCCGAGACACCCTAGTTCAGTCCTTTAGGAGTTCATCATAATAAACTGGCATTTTGTCAACTCTTCATCTCTCATTTTCAATAAGTTGAGTCAATCAAACAATGTGGTCTTTGTGTGTATAACATAGGCAAGGTTCATCTTTGATCAGCCTCCAAGGCCCCTAAGATAGGTCTTTTAGGTTAGGTTATTGGTTGAAAAACTTAGAAATCCTCTAAACATTCAAATATCAAAAAATCCCTAAACATTTGAAAAATCTCAGAAAACACAAAAATAGCCTCAAAAAATCAAAAACCAAAACATTCACATAAACTTTCAAAAAGACCAAAAACAACCTCAAAACATTAACATATTCAAAAAACCCAAAACCATCCATCCCATTTCACTTTCACCTGCGATAAACCTCCATCCATAATAAATCGATCAACCCCTTCAACCTTTGGAAAAACAAATAGAAAGCAAGCATAACAAGTTGTAAAGTGAGAACCTAAGTGTCAAAATCTAAAGTCTAGATCATAGGTAAACGATTCAATGGAGTTTGTATCAATAAATTATCACACATCTCATCCTAATCAACATTTCCTAGGGTGCATCCTTCCTATGATGGACATCAGTATCAGAGATCGCCTTAGCTATATTTAAACTGGCAAGAGATATAGATAATAATGATTTTTTGTCTTTGATCTTTTCTTATGATTTATCTTATTGACCCGTTCTGAGGACCTCTCAGTGATGTCTATCAAAATGATTTAGAGAGAAAGGAATAGGGCATCGATCGTTATCTTTCATTTTTTGTGCTTGTGGGTATTCTTGTAAAATAATCTTGGCACATACTTGCTTAGTTGTGTGTAGGAAAGTTGTTTAGAGTACATTATTGACTATTGTGTATGCTTTGGTATGATATATTCTAAAGATTCTAACTTACATTCCAACGAGGTTTCCATATGTCATGGTGTGAACAAGAACTATCCTATCTGTTTGCAGAGTCAAAGTCCATTACACTAGATACAACGCCATCTTGGTTATCAATACCTTGATGCATCGTGTTTGTGTTATATCAAAAATAAGGAATGATGGAAAATCCTAATCCCAAGATATGATAAAATCATCATCATCATGCATTTCTCATTACCATCTCTAGTAAATTCTTGGTAGATCATGGACTTGTTGAACTTTTTGAATCAATCTCAAAATAAATGGTCAATCCATTCATCTTATTCTTCTATCTTTACTAACAATTATATCCAAGTATCAAATATGTGTGATATATCAAAATATACATGAGGCTACCCATAGCCGATGACTGTCTATACATCCTGAAATATATCTACATCAATATATGAGCTAGCACGCCAGCAATCCCTCTTCCATAGGGGCACAGTGGAGCATCTATATCATCTTCAACTGAACCATTTAAAAATTTGTAGCTCTTTGATTCAAAAGCAACTTGAAATCTCAAGCATCTCAAGCATAAGTCTGATTTTCATCTATCATGAGTTCGATCGAAACACTTTATTCTCCGATCAATCCCTTGAAGGGGAAACCAACCATCTTTTGATCATATCGATATCAAATCATCTAACAGACTTTGTTCCTACCCTTGCTAGCAAATCTTGATCAAATTAACATATCAATCATTATTGGGATATATCTTTCCCTACCAATCCTCGTGTTATTCAACATAATCCTTGCATTGTTGTGAATCCTCAACAATGTTATCACTCAATCAATCAGATCAATCAACTTTAGCTTGGCTATAAACATCTCAAAGAGATCATCGATTTTCATTTCTGCATTGTCATTAGCATCAAAATGAGCATCTAAATTAGCACCAATCTTTGAACCAATGTAACGAGTACATTGGTTCAAAGAGGGAAAAACTATAGACACCTAAAAATCTGTTGATGGATCACATTGGATAACATTATTTCATCCTAAAACCCATCCTCATTTCGCTTGTTTAATTAAATAAGCCTAATTATTTAATTAAATTCCTCATTTTCATCTATTAATCTAATTGACCTAATTATGTTAATTTGTCCCCTTTCATGCTAAAACTTCATCCTATTAAATAAAATAAATCTAATTATTTAATTTAAATCCCTAAGTCCTCTTATTTAATTAAATAACCCTAATTTATTTAATTAAATATCATATCACTATCCCCCTTTTCATTAAATCATTTATTTAATGAATATCATGAAATTACCCTAATTGCATAATTCAACCTTTGTTTAATTATCAATTACTAGTTAATCTAATCCCCCAACTTGCAAGGGAATATTCCTATTTTGTGCATTCCTCCAAAAGGGGAATATTCCCATAGAATATTCCTTCCCCTTTTGCACAATTAAAATTTATTTTGATTTGCAAATCCTCCAAAAGGGGAATATTCCCATAGAATATTCCTTCCCCTTTTGCACAATTAAAATTTATTTTGATTTGCAAAATATCTATTTCCTCGCCTATGAGAATATTTCAAAGAATATTCTTTCTCCTCACTCATTTGAAAAAGGAAATATTCTTACAAAACTTCATGTGCAAGTTAACTCAAAACTTCATTTGTAAGTTAACTCAAAACTTCTTCTGCAAGTTAACTTGTGACCTCTTGTACAAATTAAAAGTGTGTTTATGTGAAGGAATGAGAACCCTTGATTAAATACCATCATTGATTCTCATCCCTTGATGATAATCCATGTTCCATGCCTCCATCTTCTCTCTTTTTTGACCATTGATTAGCTTTTCAAATCTTAGCTCTTCATTTTTCATTTGCTTTCCTATGAATAGGTCGCTATTTGGAGACAAATGGATCCATATTTTAAGATCAAAATTATGCTATTAAAATCACTTTCACTTTCACTCATATTTAGCACACATTTAACATGTTTTAGTTCATTTTAATTGCATTAATTATCTTAAAGCATCCATTAATGGCTTCCATGATAACATAGGTGCACACATTTAACATATTTTGTGATTAGAATTTTAATATTTTCAAGCTTAAATACATTTAGAATAGCTTTTCATACACCCATATTGATCATCTTAGCATATATCATGTTACTGATAGTAGATAATTTAGCATTTAAATCATGTTTTATCACATATCTCTCATTGGTTTCATCATTTTTCTTCAATAGAATTGATTGAAACAAGCTCATTATTCAAGGGATTAGGAAAGGATATGACACCACTCCCCCAATAGGATAAGTTTTAATGTCTTAGATTAGAGGTTTGTCAAGATTTCATAATTTAGAATGTTAGTTTTAATGGCTTATTTGTCTTTGTTTATAGTGAATGATCTTACTGGGATTGATTCTTAGTGGGTTAAATATGTCTCGAATTTGTATGGGTCGGGTGTAGTTAACCTATACTAGTGACATTGGTCACAATTACAAATATAATATATTAATTATAGATAAATAAAATAATACATATAATACTTTATCTTGCTTCTTTTCTTCAAATATACACCTACAACACAAGATATTCACCATGGTAGTTGAAATAAAATCACACCAGGTGATTGTATAGGTCACTATTAAGTATTAATAAATAATCAAGGATATTATCATCATTACCACTTAATAATTGTGTGAAAATGTGATCCTTGCCATTTTTGCTTCCTAAATTAATGTTGCCATGGTTGCTATAGAATTTATTTTTACTCATTCTATGATTTTAGGACACCCAAATGGCCATTTAAATTATCATAAGTCATTGTAGGGTGAAACCAATTGTTAGATGGAACCCTAACCACTTACTAGCTTTCTTCATTGAAAACCACCTAGAAATTATACCAAAACCAAGTGGAAAAGCCTTTAGATGATGAAATTACATCCCCATCAAGTGTCAATACCTTTTTGGTGTACTTAGACATTTTTGATGCACATGTAACATTTTCGAGTTGCTTTGATAAACAAGTAAAAAATGGTGAAAATTGGTAGGAGTTTTGAATTATCAAGGTTTTAAGGGAAACTAATATCTTATACCTTTGGTTGGTGTGTTTGGAGTTAGAGGTGGAGAGGAACTCATACCATAGAGGTTTGTGGAATGGAGGAAGTTTAAAAGGGAAATCTAAAAAGAGAAGTTCAATTTTTTGGATTTTTGGAAGTTAGGGGTTGAGAGTACATTGTGATAGGTACCAAGGTGAAGAGAAGGGTGAAAATCTGACTCAAAAAGGAAAATCAAAGGGATTGATAAGGTTTTGTGGAATAAAGGAAGACATGGAAGGGATACATAAGAGAAGGGAAGTTTGCAACCTTGAATTCGAGAAATACTTAATGAAAATAAGTTGGAGACCAAGAATTAAAGAGGAACCAAATAAGGTATTTTGGTTAGGGATGGTCCAACTCCTTAGTCTAAAATACTTAGGTAAAAAAATTTGATCAAAGACCAAAATGACATGGTGAAGATGAAAAGGGTGCATTGGGAAGGGGAAACTAGATGACCCAATGTAAAATAAAGGACCTAGGCATTTTAGTGAAAATTATTAAGGATCAAGGATGAAATGAGAATGGTATATATGGAGGAAGAAGTTCAATACTTTGATGATAAAAAAATTCTAAGGCATAATGATGGGGAAGTCGAGAGGTGAGTGGAGATATGAAATCAAAGGAAACCTCAAAATTCTGCAACTCTAACAAAACATGTAGAAAACACCCCATACTTAGGATATTTATAGAGTTGAGTGATTTTTTATCTTTAATAGCTCACACACATGGATTCATACTTAGGAAAAACATAGAAATGAAGGCCCGTACAAACATTTCATAGATCATCTATAAATAAAGGTAGAAGAAACCTAAGTGAACAAACTAAGAGGGATTCAATAAAAAAAATTGAGACTAAAACATTGAGTCCCAACACCTCATAAAATAAATCACTTTATTCATTAACCAAAATTTTATAAGACATATTTTGAAAATATATGTTAATCATGCATTATTTTATTCTTTATCAAGGAACTCATTTTGAGGAGTCAATTCATATTTATGCATGCAAAACCTATGCACAAGTGTATAAGTTATAATGGAAAATGCTATAGATATGACTTGTTGAGATGTATTGTGGGAAAAAGAATTATTTAATAATTGCATTAGCCTTATGTGCATATATGATACCTAATTCTCCACTAAGGAAACTCTTTATTTATTCCCTCTAGTAGGAAAGTTTATTTTACTGTGTTAAATGATATAAAATGACATATTACAAATTGTAATATGAATTTGACCACACATCAACTATTCTTGAAAGTCTATTTATTTATATATGTGGAGAGCTTATGAGAAACCTTGGAAATTATGTATTTTCATACTATTTTATGCTTGTTGGATCTATACTAGAGGCACATGCCTTCGTAAAAGATAAAGTGGATTCCCCTATGCAGAATCCCACGAAGTTTTAAGGACACTCATACTATAAAAAATGTGATAAAATACATCTTAGATTTGACAAAACTAGATGTATCTGGATAAGTAGTTGGAGAATGGTATGCATTGGAGTGGGATATTCTTACATGAACATACTAAAAGGAGACTAAATTATCTACAAATTGAAAATGACTCAAATTTTGTGTTGTATAATCTAACAACCTTAGAGACAGCTTCCTTTAGTGGGATTATGAGATCAAATGACCTAGAAATTCAACTTATAATAAGATAGTGAAGAGGGAGGGGTGATAATGTTGTATAAATCCTCAATTCTATCGAAACTCATGTGGATATTAATAACTATTATTTATTAATGTTTGAATACACAAAAATACTTCATGTATCTAATCCCCCTTTAATTTTTTTTTTTTAAATAAACCAATAGGAAGCAATTATAATTATAAAATGATATTTATTTTGATGAAAATCCTAAACTATCTTGAATATTATCAACTTAAATGAATAGTAATATAATTTATAATAAACATGGCCATTTCACTAATTAAAGAAGGTTTGTTATCTTTATATATTGTTTTTTAATTATCATTAAATCTAATTTAATGACCTTTACTGTTAGAAGGTTCCCTTATTGTCAAAGCTAACCATAACCATTAGGCTTAAATTCTTGATGTACAACTTTAACAAAAATACAATCTAGTGGACAATAACAAACTGTAATATTTTCAAGTATAGTAGTAGTAGTTATTGATTGACTTTTAAAGATTGAAATAGTTACAAAGTACATGCACAACACAAAGAAACTATATTATCACTAAGGAAACACTAGGTCAGAACATCTATAGACATAATAAATATACTTTAATGATTATGACATTGTAAATTTATTGATGACAACCACATGTTATATATTCAAGTAGACAATATGAAAGAGAATACAAAGAAAAGTAAATAGATGAGGTTCATCAAGTGAGACAAATTTGTTGGGATATGGTGTTGTTCACCATTGCATAAAATGATTTATTATATTTTTATAATTAAATAATTATTTAGTTGTGATACACCTTGGTGGTGTTGTTAATCACACTAGGTAATTATTTGGGGTCCACTTGATGTTGTATTGTAACATTGTATTATTATTTATTATGTGGGAGACATGTGATAATAATTTAATATTGGGGAAATATTAAATAATGTGATGTCTTGGTACCCAATATTAAATAACGGGTTAGTGGTTTTGTATTCACATGGTTTTGTGGTACATGGTTTCACCTTACCACTAGTTGTATTATGTGTGAGCTTTTGTCTATAAAAGAAAACACATGTGTAGTGGTTTAGGTTGGCTGAGTGGTTTGGTTGTCATTATTGAGTCTTCTTGTGGAGTGCATTTGTGAAGCATGGCATGGGATGAGTGGATTCATGCTTGGACACGTGGGAATGCATTGGAGGACTTAATTTTTTAGAAGTGTTCATTATAACTCCTGTATTTGCTTCATGGTTGATTAATATGATGATGTATGGATGCTTTTGGAGGGTAGGTTTTTCCCTCTTGAGGGTTTTTTCAAGGTTTATCTTGTGTCATCTTTGATGGGTATGTTGTCTTTTCTCTTACATGTGGATTCTGAGCACTTATTTGCATTGTTATCTCTTTTGGGTTATGTGAAAATTGTCATATAATGACTACAAGTTTCCTTACAAGTGGTATCAGATCTTTCATAGTTGAATATATTTTGTTATATCCCTAGGTTGAGAAAACGTTGGTTAAGTTTGAATCTATGCAATGCATGGGAGAATGAAAGACATGGTAAGATATGAGAGTTTTGCAGGTTGTTTATTACAGATCTAAGGGTTTTGGGTTTGCTATTATGATGGGTTGTTTGTAGATTTGGGGTGTGGAAAAATTAGGGCAAAATGGGGTTTCTTGGTTGTGCATTCAAATGGGGGTTTTATGGGGGAAATTTCACAAATGACCTCCTAAGAAAAAATGGACCTCATGGTTGGATTCAGGTTGGCTGAGAGGTGAATTTTGATATATAATTTGCCCTATTTTGGTGAAGTTGGATTTTTTTATTTTTTTTGTAAAATCCCCATTTTAGGATTGTACAGTCGTCAAAAAATAAATAATAAAAAAACTGAAAAAATAAAAAAGTTCTCCTATAAGCAAAATTATTCTTGTAAAATGAAAATAAAAAAAATTAAAAATTGAATTAAAAAATCATGATAAAACTCTTTATTGAAAATCTTTAAAAAAAGACACCCCTCATACCCTCTACAGGCCTACGTTAGCAGACCTACTGACGATAGGTATGATGTACCTATTGGCTGGCAAGTACTGTCGATAGATCATGCAGGGGGAGCTTGTCATCGCCCCCCTTCATAGGGGTTTTAAACCTTTTTTTTTTTTAAACATTTAAAATTAAATTTTTGATATTAAAATTTATCCCACCATTTAATATTTTATGTCGGTGATTTAATATATGGAGCTTTAATTAAATTTTTTATATATAAAAATTAAATGTGGTTTAATTCCTATTTTGGATCCGCCACCACTCCACCACTAGGTGGGTGGCGCTGCCCAGGTGGGGCTGCCACCCATCCACCAAGGGTGGCTAAATTTTTTTTGCCATGGGTTCAAACTATAGTTTTACTTCTGAGGGGCATAAATTTCGTCCAAGTGGTCCTTTTTTTCTCTTCTTGGACTCGTTGGAAAGGTGACTGAAAGCTCTACAGTGTGGTGCCAAAGATTTTCCTAGATTTTTTATCTTTGATAGTGTTTTTCTTGGTGGAAGTTAGGTTTTCTATTTGAGCTTCGAGAGGGCATATCGGGTGCATACAGAGTTAGATTTTGGTCTTCGAATTGTCAACGAAAAGCTTGTTCAGAGCACTACGTAGTGGATTAGGTTTGGAGTTATTTTGAAATGATTTATTTTTTGATATTCTATCCCGAGTTGTTTATGATTTTCTTTGACTATGGTGATACTATGAATTTATGGATTATCGGATCTAGGAGTTTTGATGTTGGATTCATTGTATGCTCAGTTGTACATCTCAGATTATTCTCTTGTAGACATGGTTATCAATTTGGTTGGATTTGTATGCTTCATTGTTGTATCTACAAGTTGTGTAGCATTGTAGGCAGTTTATACTTACTAGTTGCACCTATGACTTGGACATGGTGTTGATGGGTGTTTTAGCACTTATCAACATAGGCGATGCATAGGTGCATCACCTATGTTGAAAGGTGATCTCCAACAACAAGTTGAAAATCACCCCAAGGTCTCTTGGGTGTCAGGTCATGACATGCTTGGAATGTCTCAGTTTTTTTAATGTGATCTTATTGGTAATCATAGGTTTGACTTACATAAGTTAATCTAGAGAAGAATTGGTCCTTTTAATGGAATTCTTAAGATAGGAAATTACTGCACAATTGTTGTAGGTTCAAACAGCTGTCTAAAACTCCTATTTCAACTTTAGATTTGGCTTTACAATATGCAATGAACCTTGTTCAAAGTCACTATTAAAGAAAAAGGAAAAAGGGCAAGGAAAAGAAGAAGTTCCTAGACCTTAAACTAGCAATGAACAATGACAATGGAGGATCCTACAGTGGACAACCTTCCCAAAACAAAGTTTCACTTAACCAAATCAAGTTACAGTCTCATGAAACTTGTGCAATCTTCTAAGGTCTACAAATTTTCAACCTTTCATTCACCATAAAGCATGAAAAAGAGATAGAATTTAAGTGCAACACTCATATAATGTTCAAACTAGCTTTACACTACAGTTTATCATCAATAAACAACAAAACACATGAACAAGGAAGGGCATCAACACAACAAAATTCTTCAAAACTAATGAACAACATTAACTGATCTACTAAAGCACATAAGAATACATAGAACAACAAAGCTAATCTACTCAAATTCACTAACTATGAGAATAAAAATAATGCAACATGAAGTTGGAACTCAAGAATCCACCAAATCAATGAATTTCTATTAATATTCCAACAGCATGTCCATACAACAACTCAACTCTCCTGTCAAAATGAGAGGAGGAGCCCCCTATTTATAGTTTTCAAAAAGAAAAACGAATGGCCAATATTTAATTTCATTGTGTGGCCAAGATTCACTACAAACTAGGGTTTCACCTACCCCCAAATATATGACAATATAAAATTACATCCTATCCTCTAGCCTATTTTTTCCTCTAGTGAGCAGCACTGTGGCTCTTTTGTCTTCTAGTCGATTTCCTTTGTTGTAGCTACACTGTGAAGAATTCATCATTTATTACAGGCTTTCTAGCTTCCTTTTGTGCGGTGGTGTATTCCACAAATTTATCGATCATTGTTTGAAGTTTATCTCACTCCATTATGTCTAATTGGAGGATCTGAAATGATAATTTCTTTGATCGATCTGTTATTTGTTCCCAATTCTTTAAGCACTTGGGTGCTGCCTTGGCCATCTTCTTAGACTAGACAAAAACATTAGCGACAAAGTCCATGAAATCCATTGTTAGCACATCTACCATCTTGTTCTCCATCTTCTTATGGAAGTATGACCTGATTTTTCCTGCATTGAGCTCTAGATTTGGCATTTTGTAATCTATCATTAGCTTGAGATAGTCCTCAGCCTCTTCTCTATGTTCCTTGGCCCATTCTAAATCGAGCTCCACCTCATGGAGCACCCATTCCAAGACCTCCCCCCGGTGATCTAAGCTCATTTTCCATGTTTCAACAAGTCACTGATCATTCTTTACCAGACCCAACTCCTTCTCCCACAATTTGTCTGGTATCTTCAAGATAGCTTCAAGCTTAGGATAAGTGATCCTGTATATATTGGTGAAGCGGTGGAAGGTTTTTTTAGCAGACTCTAGTTGTTTCTGCAAATCTCTGAACTTATTTATTGCTCTGGTGGTGGCTCCAATGCCCATATCTTCATTTTATATCACACGTCGGAACTAATCTTCGATAGCCTTAGTCCAATTTCTTATCTTCTCTAGCTTACTGATATGTTATTCAGACAACAACAATGAGGGAGTAGATGACATGGTGGGAAGCTCCTCCATTGACGACCATTGTTGAATACAAGTTGTCAAATTTGCCACTTGTGCCTTTAATTCCTCTTTAGAAGTCTTGTCTTTGTTCTTTTGATGCACGATGGTGGTGACGGATCCCTGAAGATGGTTGATTTTTTGTTCTCTTGTGGTTCTCCCTAAGTCAATGGTGTAAATTCTATAATTGACTCCCTCCTCTCCCATTACTAGAGTAGTTATTTGCACCATCCTCGATCTTGATGCATCCATCGTCATATGAGATCTGACCCTTGGCTTCTTCTCTTTCTTGGTGCTTATTTGGGCTCAAGCCAAGATGGCCTCCCTCCTTGCCTTTGGATCCATTAGTATTGGGGCTTTCTTCTCTAATTTCCTCTCAAGCCATTCAGGTACCTGAGATTCCCCTTTTGGTGATTCACATCACCTTCTTCCTCATGGGTGTGTTGAATTTGCATTAATTTGTCATCCGAAAGTCCTTTGCTCTGTCTTATCTTCTTCTTCATCAGAATATTGAATGAATACCGCTTCTTTTTTTGGGGACTTGGTGGCTGCATGTTCCTTTGGGTTGTCTTTCCCTTCAGTGATCTTCTCTACTTTTTCCTGCTCATTCCCATGCTCTTCATGATGTTCCATTTTTGGGCTTTTTCTTGTTTCAACCTCTTTCTCAGGCTTGTCTTCTCCTTTCTTTTCATTTTCTTCTTATTCCCCTGAAAGAGGCATCTCTTTATCATGTTCGGGGCTCTGGTCTTGCTCCCCTATTGGAAGTTCAGTATCCTCCATTTTCTCATTTGTATCCTTCTCTTCATCGTAGGGCTGCTTTTTGACTTCTTCTCCAATGTCCTTGAGTTTTTGAGCCAATTCATCCTCAAGCTCTGGGTCAAATGTTTCCACAATATACTTGGTGCCTGACCCTTCAACATCTTCCTCGGAGGATTGTGTTTCCTCCTCTTCGTGCAGTACTTCATCAATCACTAGATGTTGATATAGGGGATGCCTGTGGTAGTCATCTGCCTCTTCCTCTATTTTTCTACTTGCTTCCTTTTCTTGCCTATCCAACTCCTCAGAGATTTGCATCGTTGCTTCCATTTTGGGGGGCTATGTTACAATAGGGGCATGAAAATTGACAATAGCCTGAGCCAGGGCAGCTTGCACTGCAAGATTCATAAACATTATAGAAAGCTCTGAGGGGATATTTTGCATGTATTTGGTGAAGGCCTCTAGAAGGGAGAGAGTAGGCATTATCGTCGTTGTGGTGGCAAGGGGAAGAGATGATGACAAATACATGGATGAGGAAGAGAGTGGAGGAGATGTAACTGATGAGGAAATTATGGCTATGACATGTGCAATAGACGAGGTAGAAGCAAGGTGGACTGAAATGTCCACTGTGGGTGGAGAGGTGGCAATCATCACCCGAGAAGTAGGCAAAGGAGCAATGGTGGCAACAACAAAAACGACGGTGACAACAGGTGGGGACCTTGGTTGTTGGGCATCTTTCTCTTCACCTTCATGGAGCGGGTCCTCTTGGATGGTGGGCATTTCTATGAAACTACCCGATTTCTTTGACTTTTTGGAAGGTTCGCCCTCTGAGGCGTTCCTCAAATATACCTGGGGCTAGGGTTGGTGCT
>VCHN02002798.1:0-15976 GCA_007115665.2 Sequoiadendron giganteum | reverse complement strand
TAGAGATCTCAATGCAAAAGGGAAAGAGATCTTGCAATATGGCTTTCCTAGGGGCTGAAAGTATACTAATAAGGGGTTCACCACCAAGTAAGAACTTGCAAAGACAAATATAATGCAAGATCTAAGACAAAACCTAGTGATGCATGAAACTTGAAAGAATGACCTAAAAAATCATATAAATAAGAACATAAAGTTGTAAAACAAGAAATGTGCACTTGTAAACTTGCAAAGGCTTGAATGAAGATTGGAAATGCTACTAATATTGAAATTTAGGTCTACTAGGACTCATTTTCCAATCTAGGTGAATCAGTCTCGGATCAAGGTTTCTGCACAAGAACAAGTTTCTAGAAAAAGGGTATCCCAAACTAAAAAAATCTCAAAATTGACCTAAACTGGGACTCATTCGCCAATCTATGAAAATGAGTCCAGTTAGGGTTTTCTAGAATTTCAAAGTCTGAATCTGGTCCCCAATGTCTTCTCTTTATGTTCCTCTTTTTTATTGGATTTGAAACCTTGATTTCAGGGTTGTAGGTGACTTTTTGGTGAAGATTATGACCTTACAAATGAGAAGACAACTCCAACAAATTTATCCAAGCTTGTAACCTAATCTTCAATGATCCTTCAAGTCTTCAAAGCACCTAGATCTGTAATTACACAAAGAGAAAGAGAAAAAGTGTTGATTATTAGGGAATAGGGGTTTTCCTTGGTCAAATCCCTTGTAGGTAATTAAACCAAATGATGAGACAATGAAATGAAGGCATGAAATGTGAAACAAAGAACATGAATCATGAACAATGATACCTTGAATGATGCCTTGTAGATGATGTCTTGTAAATCTATAACTCAACATGAAATGGCCATGAAGATGTAGATCATGATCTTGATAATAGGTGTAGAACAATACTTGATCTTGGATCTACAATGCTACATCACAACACTAGCTCAATAACATTCTTGATGCTTGATATTCTTGACATGATGATGAATCTTGAATTGTTGCAACAATTGATGAAGAATTTTTCCCTTGAGTCCTCTCTTGATGATATTATGAAGTCTTGGAACTCTTAACTCTTGAATGCTTGAATTGATCTCATGAATTCTTAATGAAATATTGATTTTAGACCCCATTTATATAGGTAATCCACCTAATATCCTATGCATTAGATCCCAAAGGCCAACATACATAAAATTTGGACTTAAAACCCATTTTTTCTCGCTTAAATCCTTGAAAATAGGCCAAATGGGACTCATTCACCAAGCTAGGTGAATGGGTCCCACCTGGATCAGACTCATTTATCCAAAGTGGTGAATGGGTCACACAAGACCTATTTTGATTGCTAAAGTGTCGTGGAGTGTGTAAATTAAGCTTATTTGTTGATATTGTTGGGTTTTTGATTGAAATATACCTTGGGATGAATAATATAGGGTCTTAGGGGCCTATTAACGATGATATTAAGGTCATAAATACAATAGAGCCCAAAATCCAATGTGAAAGTGTAATTAAATACACTTTACAACACCAAATTAAGGAAAAAATAGGTTTATTTAGATAAAAAGGGCCCTAAATCCAATGTGAATGTGTAGAACACATTACAAAACTAGATTAGGTCTACTTAATTTACAGGCCTCCTAAATTTAATGTGAAGGTGTCAATAAATACACTTTACAACATTAAATTAGGGAAAAGTTAAGTTTATTTAGTTTAGAAGGGCCCAAAACCTAAGTTGGATGTGCAAAACACATCACAACACTAGATCGAGGCCATATCAACTCTAATTTATAATTAATTATTCCAAAATCAAGCAAGGAAAAGACTTACTATTTCAGTTGCCACACCTAGATTTTTTGAGGGGTAGAGGTGGGTATTAAAGTCTTTAGCAAGCATCCACTTCACATTTAGGTTTTTAGATAGGAGCATAGACAATGAATCCCACAACTAAGCCCGAGCAACCCTAGAGTTAGGATTATAAACATTGACGAGGTGCCACACCAACCCTGTTCTACTTTCTTCAAAAGAAACTTCTAAGTAGTTATGATTACTAAAACCTTCCTTATCGACCAACCTATCTGCATTACAGAGGTTAGCAATTCCTCTTGAAGAACCATCAACATCACAAACATAGTGATGAGCTTTAGGCCAAAGAGATTTAACCATATTATCAAAAATAACCATCTTCATTTTGGTCCCGTGAATTAGGAGAACATCAAATTTTAGGTCAATAATAAAACTTTTAAGAATATGTTGTTGAAGAGACTATTAAGTCCCCTAATGTTCCACAATAGAATCTGAATGGAAGACACTAAGAGGGACCAGAAAAATATTTCCCTAGCCTATGGGGAGGGAACTCCATGTTTATTTCTTTTATTCAAACCCATTTAAGAGCCCCTCTAGGGTCCTCTGCTTTCCCGAGGAAATATCTCTTGCTACTTCTCTTAGTCTAACTTCCTTATTATTTTCTCTACCCACTTTTGAATCATTTCCCACATCTATTTTATTCTTCTTGTTTTTTTTCCGCTAACTTGAGTCCAAGGGTCTTCATTAATATCACTTACAAGATTAGAAGAATGAGCTAACTCTATAAAGCCTAGGATAGCCAATGATTCCTATATATTCACATGTATAAAGTCTTGAGGTGTCAATTCCTCCTTGTTCAAAGAAACACATAGGTCCGGGCCTTTATCCAAATTTATGAAATCAATAGGAGAGAGGGGAATCTCCCCCACAAAATTTTCACCATTAGGAACATCTCGATCCACCAGGGTCTGGTGAGTAGCACCTACCAATGAGATAGAATCATCTTCCTTTGTTTCAACTCCCTTCTTAGGAATCCCATTTAAAGCCTCATCTCGACCCCCAATAAGATTTGGGGAGTTAATAGGAGGATAGATGACTACAATCTCCTTATTTTTTTGGAGAGGCATATTCTTACAGCTATTACTAAGATGACCAAAATTTTGAAAAACTTGATAAAATATCCTAGGATACTCATATTCCAAAACTTGAGTCTAGGAGCTGAACTTGGACTTTAAGGTGATAAAAGTGGGGAGAACAATGTTAACAACAATACTAACACAAATTCATGCAAATTAAAGCCTAAATCTCTATGAGGTAACTTTTTCCACATCTAGAAAACTTCTAAAGGTATTAGCAATCCCCTAAAACACCTTACGATTCTAGAACTCAAGAGGTACACCTAGAAGCCTAACATAACTTGGGGCAATAGAGCCCATGTCTATCAAGGGGTCTGATATCAGTTTACATTTACACAACACCAAGAAGTTCCTAAAGTTCTTATCAAATGCCTAGGGACCTCCCATAATCATAGAGACTAGATCATCAGGGTTGTTAAAACTAAAAAGGAAAAGGATATTTGATATAGCAATCACACTAGCCTCACCTTTGAGAGTCCAAACAGAATCCATCCATTTGTGTACCTAGTCAATATTAGGTTTGAAGGCTACAAACCTCCCTACCAATGACAATTGAAGGCACACAACGGATTCATCCATTATTTCATTTGGGACAAACACTTCTAGAACCTCCATCACATAATACTCCTTTAACTCAAAGGAGGAGAACAAATCCCTTTTTGAAATAGATGAATTTCCCACTAGTTTTTCTACATATGACTTTTGATTCCTTCTCAACAATGAGTAACCAATATCATGATGGATACTAAAAGTACCATCATGTCAAGACTTAACGTCAACCAAAATCCTTTGACCCTAAGGAGTGAGTATCTAGAGTCAAGATGCTGATATTTCCACCTTTCAAAGAGGACAAAGTCCTGGAAGGGGATACCAACTGGGGGCCCCCACCCAGCTTTTCCATGGCTGAAGCAACAGACCCAAAATTTGAATTCCTCAACAGACATAGCAATGACAACATTTTTTTCTTCATGTGGATGTTAGTAGTTATAGTTGGCTAGCATGCATTTTTTATCCTAAAGCATCCAAACCCATGAAGGAAAGACAAATCATATTCCTTTAAAGTGGCTAATAATAATTGGTCACAATATTTGGATTATGAAGATTTTCCTTTTATTGTTGAAGATATTTTAAAGTATGAAACACTTGCAATCATTGTTCTAGGCCCATGATTAAAGTGATTTATTGTGGTTATTTGTGGCTTGGTGCTCTTCCACAACATTATATCATGGATGCTTGACTTGTGCACTTTATGAAGGTGAAAATTTCTCTAACCATTTATCCTCTAGTTATGTAGGGGCCTTCCTCACTATTGGTAGATTCGATTGCAACAAACCTAAAGCTTGGAAATGAACTAGATTCAAATGATATCATAGCAAATGATAATGTTAGAATTGGCTATGGCAACCAAGATCTTCAGACCAAATGGAAAGCAAAAAAAGAGAGAATAGAATGTGACAAGAATAAATAATATTCTTATCAATATAATTCAATGATATGATGTGATTGTATAATGAGATAGACCCCTTGGATATATAGTCAAGGTGAGATACAAGATGTCATAGAATTATGAAAAATGTCTTAATCATATGACATGAGACAACTAATCACAGTTACCTAGGTTCACATATAGTAGTTTTCAAAAGATAATATAACAACTAATGAAAACTAGAACCTTCTAGAAAGATTCCTTCCTATGACCTAAGTAAACTTAACATGTTTAAAAACGGTTCCTAGTATTGAATGAACTAGGTACAAGTCTTCATTTACACCAACACCCCCCCTTAAGTGCAACTTTGGGAGTAGCATATTATTATGTAAATGACACAAAGATGGGTCTCAGCTACTAGGCCTTGTTAGGTACCCATGTACATATGCAATGCAATCTCTCACAAATGGAGAAAAGGAGAAAACCTAGTGGGACAACACTCCTCCCCAAAAGAGAGATGAAATAAAAAAATGAAATTCTCTTAATGAAGAATGAGAACCTAAAAACCCATGTGAGGACAAAGACCCCCCCATAAGAGAGAGACAATGTAGTACCCCCTCAATGTTGAGTCTCTTGCAATGATGGTAGAAGCTCAACATTGAATGCTAAAGATGGTACAGTCTCACCGAACAACATGCCTCCCCTTAGGAAGAAACAAAACCAAAAATGTATGCAAGATGTCAGGATGATGAATGATGTATGATGTCTCTAAAGCATGCTCAAGTGTCTCCATGTCAATACCAAAAGATGACACAGTCCACACATGCATTCTAGGCCACACTTTTGAAGAGGACAATCCAACATCTAGTAGAGATGAATGTAGAACATGATCCAAAGATAGTGATATCCCCTTTGAAGATAAAGAAGCCTCCTCCAAATGCTGTCCAAAAGTATCCACACTCACGCAAAAATTCAAAGGGTCGAGGTGTTCCCTCATAAAAATTGAAGAAGGATCATCTTCATCAAAGAGAAGATGAATTCTATTGATGGTGTCCCCCAAATCTGCAAGATGAGAGTCCACAAACAATTCTGAAATACCTATCAAGAATTCATCCAAAGTAGAAAAATATGAAAGACAATGAGGTATGTCCTACTGCATTGAATCATACAAAACCAAAACTATGGAATCACAAGCATCATCAACTGAAACAATAGACGAAGGAGATAGAATTCATGGCTCAAGTACTGAATCTGATGTGAGAACTCCCAAGTTCAAGAAGCCAAATGTCTCCTTTGAATCATGGTTCATATTAGAAATATGATCAACAACCGAAGGAACAATGTCATCATCAGAAGAAAAATCTGCAAAGGTATACAATAGAAATGAATGATCAACCACCCCAGTAGAAATGATCTCTCTACTCTCCAAGTTTCAAATGATGACTAAATCGGGTGTGAATTCCACAATTCTCCCATTTCTACAACGTGTAATCTGATAAATGGAAATAAGATTGTTCATCAAATGTGGAACACACAAAACATCCTTAAAAGTGTTGTCCCCAAAACTAATAGATCCCTTCCCTATTACACTCATGTATGTATTATTTCCCATCAAGATAGGAGACATAGTACAAAGATGAAATGAAGAGAATATAGACTATGAAGATTCCATATGATGAGATGCTCTTGAATCTAGAAGCCATCTCCCTGATCCTAGACCTGAAAAAGCACAAAGAGCTTGTCCTTTATATCTTGATGTTGAAGCTTGACCTTTGTCCTTTTTAGACTTTTTTGAAGAAGGAGAAGAAGGTAGTTCATAAATTCTAGAAGGAAAATCAATGTGATGATTTTTGAGAAGATGTTTCAACTCATCAATATCCTTCTTATAACAATAATTTTCTTCATGTCCATCCTTCTTGAAATATGCACAAGTAGGCCTCTCCTTCTTAGATGGTTCCCCTTTTGAACATGATTTTTCTTTGCTTTATTTTGTTTCTTATTTGATTCTGATTCTTTCACTTGACTAACCAGCAATGCCTGATATTTAGAAGTCTTGATGAGATCCATTGAGATAAGATTTTGTTGCTCATTTATCAACATCTCAGAAAATGATGCAAATGAAGGTGTAGTATATGCATACCCCATATTCAATCTATGAGTATGAAAGCTAGAAACAAAAGAAGCATAATCAAGACCAAGTTTTGTTCATTATATTGTAGACCAACTGAATGTCCTTTTTATCAATTCCACATGCTTTACATTTCTCTCTTAGATCATTAACCTTAGTGATGTAGTCTTGGATGTTGTCAAAGTTATTAAGATCAAGGCTCATCGGTTCATTATCAATTTGATAGCCTCTTACTTCATCTATAGTACCATACAATTTTTTCAATTTTTCCCAAGCTTCATAATAATTTTAACATGATTCAATTTGGAACAAAAAATCTTGAGAAACTAGTCTACAAAGACACCCAAGAGCTTTGATATGTTCAATCATCCATTTTATCTTTTTATCTACATCTATAGGTTCACATACCTTATTTTTAACATATAGACATTGACCTTCTTTCATTAGAATACTCCATGCATTTTGATGCCATGTTGAATAATTATATGATGTGAGAAAAGGAACCTTAGAATGATTCATGAAAACAAGAGAGAATAAGAAAAAAAATCAAAACAATGCACCAAGAGACCCCTCAAATCACTCAATCAAGAAAACCCCAAGAAATATCTGATTTGGCACTTTATATTTAGTGTGTTTATAGTTTCTAGAAGCCAAAAACAACAAGCTAGACTTAATCTTAGTGCTTACAAATGCCAAATTTGGCCACAGAATAAAGAAAAAGAATTGGTAAAAAATGAGATCAATCTCATCATACCATTGAAAAGTACAAGAAAAACTATGCACTTTCAAAAATACTGCAGCCAAAAATGTTATCATAGGAGCAAGATATGAGCACCTGAAGTTCCCAAAATAAGGACAAAGCAGCAACACATGAGAATCTAAAATTTTTGGAATATCCATGCACCAAAACCAAAAATGAATTGCACCAAAGTGAAGAGCACAAAAAATTAGCCCAAATAAATAAATAAAATCTTGCAAAAAGGAGGTTGTGAGCATAAGTTATGAGCATTTAAAAATTGACTTCAAAATTGAAAATGCAAATGGGAGGGAGTTTAAAATTTTCAAATGAACTACTGACATACAGATGACATCATCAAACCAAGAGGCTGAATTTGACATGGAAATGACTATCACATGCAAAGTTGGATTAAGTTTGACAGCTAAATGGTCATCACGCCTAAAATCTCCTCCCGGAAAATCTCAGGAACCTACCGATACATTCTTTTTTGCCCAGAATATTCTTTCACCATACCTTCTAGAATCTTCGCCAAAATCTTGATTTGACTTGTTGGGTTTTTTAAGTGCCACACTAGTTAAAATTTTTTATCACTGGATTTTATTTTCGTCATCGGCTGAGTAAACTTCTCGGCTTCTTAAGGAGGTGGGGGCCCGCGGGGGCCATGGCTGATAGGGCACATGATGGTCCCCTTGAAAGCTCTGAGGGACCAATGCCACGAGGCAGTACTCTTGATTTGACCGAGGAGAAAAAAAAAGATTTTGCCTTTTCTTTTTCTTTTCTTTTTATAAAATCTTTTGAAAAGATTAATGGGGTACAAACAAAAAAAAATTATAAATTTTTTTAGAAAACTTTGATAGAGAAATAAAACATTATTTTTTCTTGAATTCGTACCCTGTGATAATGACATGACTTGGGGGGTTGTATGAATCCCTAGGCAAAACATTTTTGCTTCATTGACAACTACTCTAAATTTGATGAATTGATAGTCGATTTTAGGGTTTTTGGCCCTTCTAGACGCGATGGTAGGGTCAATTTTGACCCAAAATACTCCAAAAATATAGCTACCTTCTAGATCTAGCAACCACTCTTCTGCTTCAAACGCTCATAGATTTGGCCTCATGTGTTCGATTTGGACAAAATAAAAGGAAAATTTGACTTACTCAAACCTCCTGAACTCAATGGGGAGCTCAATTTTGCACCAGCAAGCTCCGATATGAACCTACAATAAAGAGCCAAAAATGGAACCTCCCCAAATCGGGTATTTCTCTTCAGAAAAAGACTATCCAATGGCACCCAACCTACTCTGATACCATGTTAGAATTAGCTATGGCTACCAAGATCTTGAGACCAAATGGAAAACACAAAAAGAGAAAATAGAATGTGATGAGAATAAACTATATTCTTATCAATATGATTGAATGATATGATGTGATTGTACAATGAGAGAGACCCCTTGGTTATATAGTCAAGATGAGATACAAGATGTCATAGGTTTATGAAAAATGTCTTAATTATATGACATGAGACAAATAATCACACTTACCTAGGTTCACATGTAGTAGTTATCAAAAGATACGATAACAACTAATGACAACTAACACCTTCTAGAAAGATTCCTTCCTATGACCTAAGTAAACTTAACATGTGTAAATAAGTCTCCTAGTAATGAATGAACTAGGTACAAGACTTTATTTACACCAAAAGATAAATTAATTATGAAAACTATAAAAAATGGGAGTAAAATTTTCATTTAAAGAATGTGGATGCTTTCGATCAAGTTATGGCACTCTCTTGGTAACTCTAAATAATGGATAAGAATGAAAAAAAATAATAATGTGAAAATAATTAATAATAGAGATAAAATAATACTTCTCTCTCATACAAAAATGGAGCAAAAATATGTATGAGGTCTATTTACGTTAAGCATGGATCTCCTCTTTTATTTTGTACCCATTTTAAGTGGTTTTATGCACTACTTATTATTTTATCTAATCATTTAGTTGATGGGAGTGGTTCCCAAGATCATAATTTTCCAAAAAATGGTATTACATTCATAGATATAGTCACGATCAAATATTTCAACCAAGAAATATAATATGTTTTATCAAAGAGATTCTAAAAAAATTAGATTAGATAAATTCTTGAGTCTCTAAAAATTTCTTGTACAAAGGTTGGGTGGATGTAATAAAAATAACTTCCTTTTGGTTTATGAGGAAGGATCTAAGTGAACTAAAAATTATCATAGAGTTTAAAAAAGAGATCTCAAAATATGAAGAATTTAGAAATTTGTGGGATAAAGAGCACCTCCCTCAAGTAATTTATGCTCAACCTAATATTGAAATTGAAAAACAACCCTTGGATTGAAGTCTATAGTATTCATATAAACCTAGTTTGGCTGACATCAAAAAATAAAGATGTTCTTTAAGGGTAGCCATTGCCAAAATCTGGGTTATGAAGGTGGTGGTTTGGGGTTGACAAAAAAAGGTAATGTTTATTTGGTAGCATTTGTAGACACTAGAAAACCACATGATTTTCTAGGCCTTAGAATTCATAAGAAATTTCAAGGGAATTTCACTTTAGTTAGTACAACTAAAATTGTTCTAGCTTCAAATCTGTAGCGTGATATGTAATCAAAATTAGTGCCACAAGGGTCTTTAGTTATTCATAATTCAATTTATAAAGGTGATGGTGGAGAATCTAGTGCTACTAGTGGTTATGGTATAGGTAGTAGTAGTGGATTAAATATGGAACACACTAGGTTCACCAAAACTAATGTAATGAAAATAGAATAAAAAATAATAATTATATCAAATAATTAAAACATTGGTATACTAATCACACAAACCTCATATTAAGTGTTGTGTGAAGAAATTCTTGTAATATATATGGGTGTTAAATTTTTTTTGCATCACAACTAAATTTTTTAGATGATAAGACTAATAAAGCATTGATGAATAAAAGAGTTATCATCTAAATGATGAAAATAATGTTTAATTTATATAATTTTAGGATAAATAATGAATATATTGAGATTCAATCTTGGGTCTCAAGTCTAATTGAATATTGGTGGAGCAGATGAAGAGAGGTGACATAAATGAAGTATTTTGAAATTATTTTAATGTTTAATTAAAAGAATACTTATTATTTAAAAAATATTCAGGGGAGTTAACAAAGTTGATTTATGAGTTAATTTTTTAGATAAACAATTAACTAAATGTATGGAGAATGTTGGAGAGAATTGATTATTTATATGAAATAGTTATCTAGGTGCATGAGTGAGTGAACTAAATATATTGATGAGTGGATTAAGATCATTAATGAGTGGACTAAACAAATTGGGTAGTTAACTAGATGAAGTGGATTTTTAGGATTTAATTAATAAAACAAAATAGATGATTGATGCATAATAAGTATATAAATTTATATTTAGTTAAGTTTTTAATGGATAATAGGTGTACACATGAGAAAATTTAATTAATTAATATAGTGGATAATGTTAGCACACTTTAATTAAATAATGATAATTGTTTAGCTAAATTATTATGAAGGATACGGTGGAACCCTTCAAAAATTTTGTGTTCCCCTGAGTTATAGTCCAAATTTTGCTAGTTACTAGGTCTTGTTTATTGTCTATTGGTTAAGGTTTGTATTTGAGGGTTTAGGTTTTATCAACCTTTCATGTAAAACCTTAGTCCTTTGCACCTTTTTTGATCTAATTTATCATTGACTTGGAATTTTCGGTCTTTGGTTGCCTAAGTTACTACTTGAGTCATGTGAATTTGTTTGTTGACTAGCCCCTTGTTTTTAGGGATATTGATTTAATCCTTTGCATGAAAAATCTTTTATTTTGGTCTAATTTGTTTCTAATATTTTCTATGGTCAAGAGTATTAAAATATTTTCATTATCCTATGTTTGATCGACTCCTCAAGCTTTAGTATGTCATGTTTATTCATTACCTACGCAACCCCTTTTCAAAATAACTTATGAGAATGTTTAAAATTGTTCACTTAAGTTGTGTCCATCATGTGCCCCATGTACATCATTCTTTGTTCCACCTCACTGGCTTCATATCTACAGTGCACGATGCATATTGTTCCTTCTCATCACTCACTACCCTCACATCGTTGATTGTTAATGCTCGCTTAATTCCTTCATGTGATGATAAATTCCTTATAATTATCCTTCAGATTATGTGGCCCTTTTATATCATGTTTATGCTAATGTTTCCATAACCCATTTCAACAATATGCAATGACCTTGCTAACCTATTCATCGCTTAGTGTTTTCACATCGCAGTTTGCTTACCACTAGTGTTCTTCTAAAGCATGATATGCGATGAGTCCCTTGATTCCATATGAGGGACACATGTTTCAAATCCCTTTCATCACTGATATCCTTCAATTTTCTAATCACATCCTTTCTCACCTAAAGCTATGAGCGATATGTACTAAACAAATATGATTATGCCACTTGTCTTAATCATGTACCATAGCTCCACCCCTTCACATTGCTAATGCACATTCACCCGTAAACACCTTTGAACGATGTGTGATGGGTGATAAAAATAAATAGGGAATATACTCGAAGATGCTAGATATGTGGTACCACATCATGCAACTCCATTGTATCACATTTCTACATTGAGAATATCATATCAAAAACATGATGCATGATGTCAAGGAATATGATGAAAGGTTATTCCAATCGACATGTGTCATCTTGTAAGTGCATTGAATACATCATGTGTATCATAGTTTTCATTTCTTTAAAGACAAGGTAAATGTGATGAGCGATGAAAGTCTTACGCTTTTCCTTCATCATGTGGTTTCAATACATCATTGTTGTATTTTCAACATGAATAGCCTAAAAGTGATGAGCAATGTGAAAATATAGGGGAGGACAACCATGCAAGATATTTAGAACATACAGGATAGAGGTAAACCTCAATATCACTTGTCATTTGAAGAATAGGTAGGTGCATCAACAAATAAATGAGTGATGGCACCTGAATCATGAAGTTTTTGTATTTTATCCTTCAAGTCCTTACATTCACTAGTGGAGTGGCCAAGACTCGATGGTATGCACAAAAATATTTTTTTTCTTTATCATGCTTATGAGATTTCTTATGCATAGGAGAAGGAAGAGTAATCAATAAGGCTTTAAGAATCCTCAAAAAATATGATCTTGCTTAGATAAAGGATCAAGAGCAGGAAGCAACCCTTTCTCTTGTGGAGAGAACTTTGACTACTCACAAGAAGAAGACATGAAGATAGCAGATAATAGCGGATGAGGTTGAGCGGACATCATGTCAACATTCAACCATGGTTTTCCTTTAGATTGATCACTCGAGTAACCAAGCCCTAGATTATTCTTACGAGGCATACATTCTATAGGGACCTGAATGCCTTGTTTGTTACACCCACAACCTTTACACTCATAGCCATATTTAGAGACGAGCTTAAAGTTAGGGCCATAACATGTTTGTAAATCTTGAGAAGGAGGAGGATCTTCATAGAGAGAATTATTCCAAAAATAGGGATTAGACTCCTCTATGGGATCATTTCCATCCTTCTTGATAAGAATGCCAACATTAACCTCTTAAATAGAAGCATGATCACCTTCCTCAGAAGGAGGATTAACACTAAGAACATTACAATTTGTGTTTACATTATCCCATGATATAGAAGAATAACCATCTTTGATAGCAAGTTCAGATGATGTTATCTAAGGGTTTAAGTGGATTGAGTTGACTTTATATTCCCCACTAAAGGGTTCTATAAAGTCTAGAGAGCCCCAATCATCACCAAGAAATGTATTCTCTTGAGAAGTAGAAAGATCAGACTTAATATTTAGCGCTTTAGAATGATCTTCTTTAGGGACATCTATCTCAAGAGTGTCCTTTGTAGTAGGTATTGCTAGAGTAAACATCGACACATTCAAAGACACTGAAGGAATAAGAGTAGGCACAGTTGAAGCCTAACCAACAACTGCCATTTCACATAAGTGCATAGCCTCAGGGTCATCCCTAACTGTGACTACTTGATTATTACAAATGAACTTAATAGATTTTAGCAAGGTAGATGGGATTGCACCCATAGCATGAATCCATGGTCTACCAAGAAGAAGGTTATATGGTAATTTTTTGACATAACATATACAAGGGTGGGTATAGTAATGGGTCCCAACCTCAAAGGAAAGACTATCATGCCTAGGGCTTGTTGACCAAAATTATTGAACCAACGAATGACAACAAAAGAAGCATTAAGAGAAGATGAATCAATATTAATCTTAGGCAATAGATCAATGCTACATACATTGAGCATTGAACAAACGTCAATGAGAGTACATCTAATGTTGATGCTATTAATATTAACTATAATAATTAAAGGATCTACTTGTTTCTACACATCCGGGGGTGGAAGTTCTTATGGATAGAATGTGATATTCAGAGAATCCACATGAATATGAACCATCAATGAATTAACATTCGTCAGCCTAATGGAGGTAGGCAAGAGGATCTTCTGCAATGCTTCTTGAAGCATACCTTGGTAAACTGGGGCATACTGAGGCAAGTCCCATAGTGAGATCTTAACCAAAGTAAATTGATGTTGCTCAACAACATCCTAATCACTGGGTGCTTCAATTGTAGGTTTAGCTGCTGAAGGAAGACTTGGTTGTTTATTCATTCTATTCTATTCTTATAAGTATGGGCTACCTCTTTGTAAGAGGGAGCCATAGAAAGATTAAGAGAATTGCTATCAAATGGGACATTGTCAATAGAACATATCCTTTTAGGAGAATGACTAGTTGGAGTCAAATAAATGATTGGTATCTTAGGTCTTTAAGGGATAGCCGAGACATAGATTATATTTAAAAAATCATCACAACTAGTGGAATAATTATTTGAAGAATTATTCTCAGCATCGATCTAGGGAGTATCAAATGTGGAAGGATATTCATAATTCACTAATGCATCATCTTTAGAAGAGAGTGCATTGGAATAAACAAGAGATTCATCATTCACAAATGCATCATCTCCAAAAGAGAGTGCATTGGAATGAATAGAAGTTAGAGTAACATTAAGAAAGGTATCAATGATTTCATCCTCTTGCACCAAAATATCCTTAGAAGGGATCTCAGGAGAGGGATCAACAAAGTGCAATAAGAAAGGAGACAAGAACTCACTTTCACATGCTTGTAAGAGAACTTCTTGAAGCTTCTTAAAAAAGCTAGAAAGAGATAGAAGGAAGAAGGATAGAAGAAAAATACTAAAATAGACATATAGACACATTGGTTGACCTGGAGCAATCCAAGGGTGACAGAACTGAGAAAAACCAAAAATACAAATTTTTCAATTTTTTCCATTTTTTCTATGTTGTAGTAAATCACATTTTCGGAGGTCTTTGGACTGGAATTTGGGGTTGAAAGTTGTGTCAATCCCTAAAAGTGGGTTGTCAAAGGCACTCTTTTTTAGGGACTAAATTAGTCCTCTTGAAGACCTTTCCAATGGTGTAAATAGTTTTGAATTTCAAGCACCGAGTCAAAAGTTATGACCCTACCAAGTTGGGGTAAATAAATTCCTAGTTTTTTTGAAAAATATTCTATTTCACGTCAGGATCACCAAAATGTAGAGAAGGGGGATTTCACTACTCATGATTCTCTTTATTCCTAAGAGATTCCTAAGGGGAAAATTTCCCTAAAGACCTTAAGGGACATAATGAGAGTTCTAGAATCTAAAGGAGTAAATCACAAAGGTTTTCTGGGCAAACTAACAAGCTCTCAACCAGAGGATGATAGCATGGGTCAAGGACGATAACACGGTGTGCTAGCGTCTCAATGGTGTGTTGGCATCCGTACGGACCAAAAATAAAATTTATCATAGAGAACAACAAAGTAACTACTAGCAATTTGATTACTAAGAACTTTTGGAATACGAGAAAATGACAGAATGTAATAGCACTGACGTAAAGTGAAGTATAAAGGATAAAGATAAAGAAAAGAAATAAAGTTCTTACAACCACCCCAATAATGAATCCTCCCTTGAAATATCTTCAATCCTTGCATGCGTAAGATCTGAAGAAAATTTTGGGGTTGTATGGGGGTTTACCTCAGTCAAGCCCTTTTTTTTGTGTTCCCACCTCCAAGGACAACCAAATAGATAGAGAGAAATGAACAAAGGAGTGATAAAAGAAATCCCCGCTCGAGGAGGAGAACCCGTATCACCAAATAGAGATGCAATTAATAGGGGATATATGAAATCCTTGGATGCTCGCAAGAAATAGGTAAGGGAGATAGAACTGAAAGGCTTAAAGAAGACAAATGGAGAGAGAAATAGAGTTTCAAGAGCTAAGAGAGAGTTGTAAAGGGTGTTGTGAGAGATTTAGAAAATGTTGTCGTAGCAAGTTGTAAAGGCTTGAGGCTTCTATAACAAACAACGGAGTTGTGTAAGCAAGAGCAAGATGGGAGAATATGTCAAGATTGAATCCAAGAAGGAGAAGAAGACCAAATGAGTTGAAATTTTTTTTAAAGAGGGAAAAGAAAATTCTTGAGCCGTTTCGAGGCATCCTAAGCCATTACCACTCAAAAAACTTGCTAACAAGTGGCAAACATGCTCGAAAGTGGTCGTTTGAATGTTGAAACATCACATGACACTAACGTTGTGCACAAATGTCTATGCAACATGCTAGTGTCTAAACACATCACGCTACAATGCGATAAGAATGAGAAAATAAAAAGGTTTAACGCAAAGCT
>VCHN02001765.1:0-20125 GCA_007115665.2 Sequoiadendron giganteum | reverse complement strand
AATGACACGCTATGCTGCAATAAAGTGAGCAATCATATGTTTGATATAGCACTAGACGTTATGCACCAAGGTATAAGGACCAAGGTGATGATGTGTCTCATGCCACAACATAATACAACCTTGTCTAGATACAAGATATGAATATTAGCTAGGAGTGATTCAGATTTGATGCAAATGCAAATTGAAATGATAAAACACACAAGCAAGCATGCACAAATGATACAAAAAAAAAAGGTATTGCCCCTGTCAAGCTGTAAACTGATGATTAATTGATTGATTGATGATGATGATAGTGTTGTCATTGTAGGGAATGATATATCCCTAGATCAACACAAGGATGATTGATTGATTGATTGATGATGATGATAGTGCTGTCATTCAAGGGAAAGATATATCCCTAGATCAACACAAGATTGATTGATTGATTGGGTTTACAACAAGATTAGGATCAAGACCGACATGTAATTGGATAATTTGACTTGATTGATTAGCTTGGTTGGTATGGATTAAGGATTGAATTGCATTTGGATTATTTCTCAAAATGATTGAAGATGCTTGATTTGAAGATTTGGATGATGATTAATGGATTAAATTGAGGAATGATTTACTTGGAATTATTTTAATTGATTGGATTGGTGGAGAAATGATTTGATTAGAAGAATTGATGTGATTGATTAGAAGAAGTGATGTGATTAGATAATTTGGTGAAGAAATTGATTTGAAGAAGTTGAATTGATTGAAAGAAGTGATTTGGTTTGATTTTATTGCTTGGATTTTTGAAATGTTTTGATTTTTTGGATTTTTGAAATGTTTTGAATTTTTTGGATTTTTGAAATGATTTGATTTTTTTGGATTTTTTTCAGGACCTTTTTCAATTTTTTTGCATTTTTTTTCAGGACATTTTTTAAATGTTTTGAGATGTCAATGGATGAAAATTTGAGTAGCCTTTATGCTAGATACCAATGACAAGGGAAAACCAAGTTTAGGTGCAAGGAGATAGAGGTGATTGATGGATGAAAGGGTAGGTGATAGGATAAAGGATAGAAGGCTCGTGATAAATGGATCGATAAAACAGATAGGTCATTGTGAATGGAATAGATGTATGCATCACAAGAGAGCAAAGATGTGATCTCCAAATACTCTCACATAGGAATAACATGCCCCATTCTAGGTACAATACTTAGGATTTTTCATGACAAAGCTTATGACACTAGGATAATGATAGGCTTATTTGGAAGGATGAGATATATCAAAAGATATCCAGAGCATGTTTCAACATTTTGCCCCATATTTTTATCAAGATCAGGAGGAAGAGAGGATGAATGGACTCAATATGATAAGTATATGGGTATGATGGCTAAAGATGGTAGGTAGGATGGAAATGATATGATAAGAAATGACATGATAGGATAGATAGTGCAGATGAGACAAAGTGCCCCCAAGTGTAAATGACATAGAAGATCAACCTACACATGATGCACATTTGCCAGGTTTTCATCATGGTACTTATCCAAGGCGCTTGTTTACCAGGTTTCCATCATTGGATGAAGGGATTTCTCTTTAATTTTTTTTCTTTCTTTTTTTTTCTTTTTTTTGACTTTTTTGATTTTTGGATAAGAGAAGGGGAATATGGATAGGAGGGACTCAAGTTTTGAGTTCCATGAAAGGTGATAGTCCCACTAGAGATGGATGTCATCTCATGGACCATGTCAAATGTAATTATGCTCATAGATGTTTGTAAGGGATGACATGAAAGGGAGATGGAATAGGTAGATGATGGATTATGATGTGGATTATGAAGGGGATATGAATGGGAGGCTTAGCCAAAAGCATGGACCATAGGAAGGTGATGGGGGAGGTATGTAGGATAATGAGTGAAAGGTGAGGAGATGGAGGTATGTGGAATTTTTGTGAAATGGAAGGGAACCATGACCAATGGTTGCACACACTGTGATAAACGTTGAAGTTTTTGATGTGGAGGGGGTGTAGGAAGCAATGGATATGGTTGCTTAGGAGATGAGTGATTAAGTGCTTTAGGTACCCACATAGGCTTCGTATTTTTATGACTTTTATTTTTCTTGTGGGATGGAATATGAGATTCTTGAATAGAGTGGGAATGTGAGGTGGAAGTGGATGGTTGGGATTTTTGAGATGTAGATGCCTCGTTTGACTTGTTTTCTTTTTCCTTAGGTACCCAAAACATTTTTTTTTTAGACTTTTCTTTTGAAGGTATGAGCTTATATTGATTTTTGGATGGATTTTTCTTTGATTCTTTGGTTTTGTGTCCTAGGGCATGAGGACCCTTCAAATTTTTTGCTTTATAGATAGAGGCATCAAATTTTTTTATTTTAAATCCCATGGGTATGGTGGAATGAGTGGAAGCTTCATGTTTAGACAATGTGTGCATTGATTGGTCATGATTAATATTTTTAGAGGATTTATAGATAGGTGGATAAGGGGATTGGATAATTGGGATATTAGGTGTTGGGAGTAGTGGAGGTAGATAAGATGGAGGGATATTAGAAGTTGGAAGCATTTGTGGCAAGGTTGATGGTGGAAGGTGTACGGTCACATTCTTTTGACATTTGTAAGATGATGGAGAAGGGATGGCAACACATGTTTTAAGCATATTATAGGATTTATGGTGGAAAGAGGACTTATGATGGATGAAGGAAGCACCAACATCTTTAGATTGATTTCCTTGGGGTGTATATCCAAGGCCATAAGAGCGTGGAGGGACCTTGACATGGATGGGCTCCAAAACACCTTGTTCATGAACGCCTAAGACTTTATTTTGGTAGTTCATGTTTTGAAGCATGCGATAGGCAATGGGACTAGGTGTGTTTTGGACACTAGACTTGAGTTCATTATTAGATGAAAAAGGTGAAGTGGATAAAGGTTGTTGTTCTAAGGAGGAACATTCATGAATAAAGATGGATAGACCAATAGGACATGCCAATGGATTTGAAATGGGGTTGATAGTGGATGTGGAAGGATCATTAGGATCTTGATTATGTTCATTTAGATCCACACTATTGGTTTGATCTTCTACATTTACTTGGGAGGCATGTGTCTCAACATGACAAGTGGATAATGCAGGATCATGGATAGGACTAGGTAGGGGGTCTATTGGAGAAATGGAGGTTTCTTGTTTATGGATAGGTGAAGTGATAGGATCTTGACCATGGAATGCATCAAGTTGGATAAGAGGATCATCATGGCCTTCTTGATCATAGGTAGGATCTATATCATAGAGGGAAGCTTCATCATGAATATGACCAAGTATGTTATGAGTGGGATCATTAGAAGGGCCTAGATCTTGATTAGAATGATAGGTTAATGTTTCCTCATGCTTAGGATAATTCTCTTGACATAGCTCTTGGATTTGAGTGGAAATGGAAGTGGAAGGCTCTAGAATAGGCTTGGTATGCTCTTTATGATCAACAACATGAGGGCATGATGGAATTTGACCTGGACATATAAGATCAATAGGTTGTGGACCACATAATGGAGTTGGAAGAATAGGAATGACATTCAAAGGTTCATCGGTAAAATCTTTAATGGGTTCTTGACATGGGGATGGTCTATTCCATGCTAGTAGTCTTTGGAGAAAATAGTTAAATGATTCTTTGGTTGATGGATTAGAGCTTGAGAAGTTGGATGGTGGTGTTGGTGTACGACTAGTGTGCTTTGAGATAGGAATTTTATTAGATGGTGATGGAGGACTCGTATATGGAATGGTGTATGATTCCAAACTTGTGGTGGTATTTCCCTTGTCAATAGTATCACTAAGGTGACCTAAGATTTCTACAAAAAATTTTCATCATCACTAGGATCTACAAAGTTCTCATCATCATTAGGAGCAAATTTTGACCCACCTTGAAGGATATATGGTTTTGGAATAGCTTCATGACTAGGTGAAGGGGCTCCTCAAAGTATGACCTTGGGCTTGTGACTAGAATTGTTAAGGATTAGGACCATTTTACCAAGTGCTTGAGTAGGATTAGGGTGATGATGATGATGAAATGATTAGATTGGATGAATTGGATTGATTAGGATGAAATTGATTTGAATGTGATTAGAAAAATGATGATTAGGATGATTAGAATGATATGTTTATGTGTTGGTGTTTATAGCTTGATATGGAAATTCATAAACAAATGATTACACATGTACACACATGAATCACACACACAAGACACATAAGCAACTTTGAATTTGAAATTATTAATGTGATGATTAAGCATGCACTTAGAGAAGACACATCAACAAGTCCTAGAACTAGTCAAGTGGGTATGGCCCATTAGGTCTTAAGCTAGGATGCACGAGGTTGAATAGGGATAATTTGAAAGAAAAATCCTACCACACAGCCGAGAGAAAGGGGTAACCCACCCTTCACCTTCACTTCGTAAAGGTATAAAGTTATTTGGGGCTTAGCCAAGAGTGACAAGATTTTAACTCTCAAAGAAGCGTTTCTTTTGATTCACACCATGATTGAGGTCATCCCTAGGGGTGATGAAATCCATTAGCAGGCCTCCTATGAAGGGCATGACAAAAGCGAACCAAGTGGAGTGTTTTTTATCACACACACACTTGATTCACACTCACAATTGTTAATTTCCCTTTAGAAAATTGAAATGTGTGTAAAAGAATTCGAACACTTGTTATTTTTAACCCAAAGTTAAAATGTGTAATGGAAGACAATGGTTCTTTTTAAGCCCAATTTTAAAGTGTGATTGCAAACAAGATGTTTGTTTTAAAGCCCCAAATTGAAGTGTTTTGCAAGCAAGATTGATTGATCAAATGAGAGATAAAGATAATAGAATGAGTGTACCCGAAAGTTTCCGCTCTCCAATCTGATGTGCATGATTGATATCACTGTTACTAAAGCTCCTTATAATCACCTACAAAACCAAAAAAATAATATTATAATGCAACCATAAACAAAAAAAGTTCATCAAAAAATTGCAATTTTAGATACATGTTTTTAACATAGACAAATTATATTTGATTATTTGAAGATTTTATGGATCTGAAAAATAGAAAACCAAAGAAGAGAACCCTACTAATTTTTTGAGAGCTTTCCAAAAATGTAAAGAAATCAGAAAAATTCTCTGTTTTGTGCTAGAAAATGTAGATTTGTGAAAAACATACAAAAAACAAAGATTGGATTATTTTGCATTGTATTTTACCTATAAATTAAATTTGTAAAACAAAGACCCCTATTAAAATTTAAATAGATTTTCAGAAATGTAAACATTTCTGAAACAAATGCTGATTTGTGTTTAGAAAGTAAATTTTATGAAAAAATATAAAATACTAATAACTCCTACAAAAATGGTGAGAAACTCTCAATTTTTTTATTGTAGTCTCATGAGATGGTTTGTAAAATTCTTTGAAAATATTGTAGAAAAATTCATAGCCGTTTGGAAGATATGACAAAATTTGTAAAACTAGCAGACCTACAACAAAAAGTTAATGAAACCTGCAAAAAAGCAAGCTAGATAAAAGGATTCACGTCGGATTCACAAAATGTAAGTTAGGGTAAAAATATTAGAGAAAAATGTATTAAAAAATTATAATGAAAAAAACCCTAACAAGCACAATAGAGCACAAACTAGCATGAAAATCAAAACAAGAAAGCAAAGAAAACTGATCTTCAAGCTAGATTTGATTTATCTCTATTGCTCTTCTCCACCTGCATGAGAATGCAAGATTTTGAAGGATTGAATAATTTGATATTTTGATTACTCATTTTTGTAGCATAATGATAAGATGGATATGGTAGAAGAAAAATAGATAGATAGATGAAAAGATTGAGAGAAATTTTTGCAGAGTAAGGATGCTAGAAGAAGATTCTCTCAAATGGATAGTGAAAGGCTTGATTTATAGGAGAAGGTTGATTTGATTCAATGGCCAAGATTAAAAGTCAAATTTGTGATATATATGGCTAGGATTAAAAGTTTATTTTAGTGCCTATGACACACATTAAGTGGGTTATGACATGAGACTAAAATTAGGATGTGGGGAAATAAGTGGGATTCTTTTATTTATTTTAGAGGAAAAGATGCTTATGACGTACAATGAATGGGGATAAAAATAGGATGTGAGTGGGAATCTCATAATTTAAATAATAAAATTATTTAAATTATTTGTACATGTGAAGAGTTGTAGTCATGTGGCACATGTTGCAATGTGACAATAAGTGAGGGATTAATTCAAATAGTTAATTTGAATTATTTTGAGACATGTGAAGGGGGAATTAATTAAATAAATGAGATTTATTTAATTAATTGGGAAGGTGATTAAGTGGAATAAATGGGATAAGTGGGATAATGTAATGACCTAGGATAAAATATTACAAAATGTCTTACAAGGTCATGTATCGACTAGGTAATATTATGACATGGACAATTTTGGGTGTCTACATATTGATCCCCTACAAAACAGACTCTCTCACCTCGAATCAAAAGTCAAATAATGCAATGGATGTCCTGAAGGTGATCGTCATCTCTCCTATTGAAAGGTAAAACATACAAGTGTCTACATCCCACCTCTTAGCTAATGCAATCAACATAACATCATGGAACCTCATGGGAGGCATGAGGTACACCGAGTAAAATCTAATGCTCTATAATATCAGTGTATCCTCCTTTGATAATTTCAAGACTAAGTCTCGTAGGTGATAGAACTATCTACCGCTGCGATGTTGTCATGATCGGGGCATAATCTAACAAAAAATAAAAAAATATGTCCTATAAGCATTCTAAAATCTTTAGTCTATAAATCAACAATCAAAAACGTTTACTAAAGTTGTTCTAGTATACTTTTCTAATGATCTTAGACACTTTATTTACCTTTTGGATTACTTCATGAAGAAACAAGACACTTTACGAAAAAGTGGGACACATTGCGACAAAAGGGGACATTTTACAAGAAAAGGGGACACTTTGCAAAAACAAATGATGCTTTGCAAAATTTTCTTCTAGGGTCCTAAATCAACCTAGAAATACATAAAAACATAAAACAAATGTGTAGGGATGAAGCTAAGGAAGAAAAATCAACTCACTTGATATTGCAGCTCACCTAGGGCTACCTCCTCCCATATGACCTCAAGTCTCAGAGGCACGTACTCTCATTGGCTCAACATATTCAATCACTCTCCGAAAATTTCACATGAAAAGAAGGTAAAAGATAAAATTAGTTCAAGTTAGTTCACTTTTTTCTCTTATATAGGTTAAAAGTAACTTTTCATTGAAACTAGCATACTGAGAGCTAGAGAACATTAATTTCAATGCCATTTGTTGTGTTGGAATCATGATTTTTCTCTTGTATTCATAATATGTCTATCACCATGTTGTATGTTACTTGGAAATACCCTATGATATGACTTACCCAATTCAAAAATGATGTGATTAGACTGCTACCTTGATTCCACCTCCATAAAGCAAGTGAAATCAAGGGGGGCATACATCTACCCTCAAATTTTATTTCTAGAAGAAGTTAGATAAGAGGATTTTTGAATGACTAAAAAATTTTTGTTCTAGGATGTGGTTCCTAACATTGTGGTTTTATAGATAGCTATAGTGGGGGCTTCATTCCCCCGTGTTGTGAATGAACCTATATGAGCATCCTTTTATGAAACAAAGTTTATTGTTTGGATTCCTTTAGATTACATATGCATGTAGATTCATATGGTCATTGAAAGTGGGGGTAAATGTAGTGTAGAAAATTGTATTCTCTTAAAAATGGTACAATATCACACTTAATTTGGACATATTTTAGCACCCTTGCATAAAATAACATTTTAAATCATCATTAATAGGCCCCTAAGAAACTTCATTTTGGATCTTGAGGCATATTTCAACTAAAAACCCAAAAAATTCATATAAAACACTAAGTTCATAACAACCCACCCCAAAAATATAGGGTGGGACTCATACACCACTTCTAGTGTATGAGTCCCCCTAGGTGAGACCCATACGTCAGAAGTAGCGTATAAGTCCCATTCGCGTCCTTTTTAGGGCTTGAGTGGGAAATTTAAGTTTTTCATTCAAAGTTTTTGGTTGATGTCAACTTTTGAGATCTAAATAATGGTAAATTAGGTGTATTTCCTATATAAACAAGCTTCTAAGCCATTATTTCATCTAAGAAATAATTTAAAAGAGAAATCTCAATATCTAAGCATCCACAAGCATTCAAGAATTCTTCACAAGAGCATCCAAGTTTCAAGAGAAAGCAAAGTTGAAGTCTTGGAGTAGCATTAAAGTGGTTTTGCAGGTCTTCAAACTCACTTTCATTCAAGATCAAGCATTTTCAAGGGTTGATTATGGTTTCCTATGGTGAATCATGATGGATTCTAGGTTGGGGAGATGCAACTAGCCATCAATCCAAGCCTAATGACTTGTTTCCTAAGTGATTCCATCCTCCATTATCACTCTACTTTCATCCTATGGAAGGTACATGCATATATTATGGTTTATTAGGGTGATTAGACGTATCATAAAGTGAGTCATGCATCTTCATGCTTCATTCATGCATCTCATTCTAGCACAATAGAATAAGGTTGCATTGAATTTCAGACTTCCTAATCTTAGACACACGTAAGGTTAGGGTCTATATTCATATTTAAATTCAAGACTCTTTCCATCAAGTTTGAATTATTGAACTAGGGGTTTGACCGAGGCAAACCCCCCATGAGCAAGTCAACAATATATTATGTTTTGCAAGTCTTTTTATAGGTTTAGATCTAGAAACCAATTTGGAAGAGAAGAGCAGAGATTGGAGCACATGTCTAGACATTGAATTCTTGAAAAATTTGAATGGGACTAATATGCTAGAAGTGGCATAAGAGTCCCACTACAAGAAATTTTCTAAATTTTAACAGATCTTGAATTAACACTATCAGAAGCCTACTCTAGTCCAAAAACCCTAGACTAGGATTGATACTCCAAAAGTGGCATATGAGTCCTAATGTGGCCTTAAAGTAGCATCTTCAACATTTCAAAGTTAATTCCAAGATCTTTCAAGCTTCTAGGTGCACTTTTGTGTTTTCCTAGTTTGTTGTTCAGATTTACATTCTTTTCTAGGTCATTTAATTATATCTTGCATGTCATTCAGTATTTTTATTAGTTCTTTAATTTCATTAGTCTTTCCAAGCCCTAGCTATGTGGTAAACACCTCTTTAGTCTCTAATCAAACCCTAGGACACCATATTACAAGATCTATTTCCCCATTCTACATTGGATTGAGATCTCTACGGTTTCCTTGAATGAGAGTGAAGAAGATTGTTGTTATATGTCCAAAACCATAAGCAATGACAATTTTCCACCTTTAAATACCCCCTAAGGCATGAATTTACACATTGACCATGTGCCCCATGTAGTGGTGGTATTATGCATGATATCTCCTAAAGTGTGGCCTTAAAATCCATGTGGTACCTTTTAGTGGTGGTATTAGGCATGATATCCTCGAATGTGTGGCCTTGCAAAAAAAATTGTGTGCACCCTTTGTGGTTGTGTTATATATAATTCCCCCTAAGGTTTGGTATTATGATTCATGCCTTGTGACACTAAAATATTGTACACTTCGTAAGATGATTCATCCCCCATGACATTAAAATTTTGTACACCCCTTGAGACGATTTCTCCCCTGTGACATTAAATGGTTTGTCATGATGTTAAACTTTTATGTGCTTCCTAAGGATTGATTTTCAAAATATTTTATAGATTTAGCAAAAAACATATTTTTTATTTATGGACTTGAACATTTTTATATGGTCACCTAATATAACACAACTTGATTTCTAGTGGAGACATGTGTCCCATGAGTAAACAAGCATAACACAACTTTCTATAATTATGAAACCCATTATAATATATTGGAACCTACCATAATACAACTTTCTAGAAAATGGATCTATGTAGCTCATGTGTTACATAAAATAACATATCTTGTTGGTCCATATGGGAGCGCCATTTTGTATATCACCATACAAATTTATGATTGGGTTATCTTTACCTTAATGGCTTGAATCATTTTTAATGTACTAACCCTTTTTCATGTCTTATTTGTGTTACAATGAAAAATATGCATGTGCTAAAAATAATATTTAACCTAAGAAAATAATCAAAAGATAACTTACTATTGATAGGTAATGGAATACTCATTAGCTTACAATCCTACATGGAAAACCACTAAAAAATAATGTCAACATACTTCCTTTGGTTAGGAAATATCTTTCTACTAACCTAGTCATATTAATCTAAATATTCAAAATGGTTTTGCAACTCACAAATCCTTCATGTCAAAATCACTAAAGATAAATTTTTTAAAATATAAAATAATACCTTTATTTTTTCTATTCAAAAGAATGTTATCAACATATAAGACATTTATTAATAACTAATCATCAATAATATTTTTCAATGAATTTGATACTGGCTTTCAGGTGACTACTTCAAATCATACAAGACTACTTCAATATTAAAACTAATGTTTCTTTTCCTTTCATCACAAAACTATAAATATATTTAATATAACTATTCTCCAATATCACTTGCATTGAATAAAATAAATCTTCCATTTCAAATAAGAAAAAAAAAATTGTGAATCCTTCATATTTAATTAGTTTAGTTGAATAAAGTATGAATAGAGATGAGGGATTTAAAAAATATGTTGGCTCATTGCAAGTAGGTTCAAGAGAAGAAATATTATCCCTTTTTGCTATTTCTACAATATGAAATCTTGAATGTGGCACCAATATGCAACTATTTTGTTCTTATATATGCAATGTACAATGAATAAACTTTAAGACTGATGAAAAAAAAGAAAGAAAATGTGACATTGTTGTAAATATGTCCCCTTTCAAAATAAAAAGTTGAATCTACTTTCATCACCACTTCTTTTAATTTATTAAGAACTTTCATACTATTTTCACTATCACAAAGTCATATAGGTATCAAACCCAAGCAACATAGCCTTTTCAATAGTAAATGTTTTAAGACAAATTAATTCTCCCCATTGCCCATAATGTTTTGTGAAGATTCAATTTTACACCACCCTTCATCTTAAATTTACTTCATCCATCAATGTCTATTAATTGAGTTTTGTATTATTTATAGATTTTCCCACCAAGCAAAAACATTACTTAAATGATATCAATTTAAATTTAATAAAATCACTAAAGAATGGAAGTATGTAGACAAGTACACTAGAAACCAAGCATGACCAACCATATGGCCCATGTGGTATCCAACTTCTCATCACTATTTAAGATGATACTACTTACAAAAGAATAATGATTTCATTGTACAATTAAATTTTCAACTACATCTTTCACTCTTTAGCAAACATGGGTCTACAAAGAAATCCAAAGGTAATGTGCAAACACCCTCCTCTCAAACTTATATGCTCAATGAGATTATAAAATGACCATAAGTAAACAAAATTTTAGGTATAATAGACTCAAAGGAACAAAATTATGAATAAAAGAAACAAAAATATACTGTGAAGCAATAATTGTGCTTAAAACAATAATTCTCGATTTAAAATGAATCTCACTAAATCCTTTTAATTTACACTAACAATAAACTAGGCTCAACAAATAAATTAAGATGTGTGAGATGATAGAGGATATTTCTATCTTCATTTCCATATTTTCAAGTGGTTAGACAGATTTTATTAGTGTTTGATAAGACAAATAAAAATCATACACCCATAATAATTATCTAGCTAGAATATTTTTTGATCCCTCATATCTTAGCTATCTTGAGAACCATAAGAGCACTTATGGATATTACACATGTGCCTAGATAAGAATCCAAGATGATGTCACACATTTCAATTTCAAATAGTTCAACACTCCAAGAAAACTAAACTATGTTTCTAGAATTAATCCAAGGTATAGCCATCATGCTTGCATGCCCACCTAACTACACATGCTTGTCAATGCATCAACTACTAATTCGCTCATGTATCTCCACTTGTGTAGACTCGTGTATCCTTGTAAGCTTCAAATGATATACACAAACGGCTATTCCCATTGATTTTTACGTAAGAATTTTGAAGTTTTATATAATCAAGCCCATACTACTTAATGTGCAATCAAATGGTCAACTCATTTTGACCATTGATATAACTATCAACACTTAACACCTTAACTCAAATTGCCTGAATTTTAGTTAAATATCTCATGCCAACAATTCAATGACCACACATGTCCACGAATAGTTACATTGTGTGTGTAGTAATGAGAAGAGTATCACTTTTTCCTTAGTTTGGGAATGCATAATTAATAATAAAATAAACTTAATTATGCCTTTATTTAGTGTTGTAGTGTGTTTTACACATTCACATTAAGTTTAGGACACTTTTTAAAAAAATAGACATAATGGTGCTTTATTTAGGGTGTTGTAAAGTGTATCTTTACACTTTCACACTAATATGGGGCTTTATTAATTAATTGAGGTTAAATTGAGTTTATTTGGCCCCTTTAATTCAAATCCAAGTCTAATTCATCGCATTTTTTGAGGGATAACACCCTACATTTATTAATAGTATTACACAACACTTAATTTTACAAGGAATGTGTCCTAGGTTAGTGACCTAGGACCCATTCACCACCTGGCAAATGGGTCCTCACTAGGTTCTAGGACCCCCTTTTTGCACATCATTTTATATTTTCCAAAGTGTGTCCTAGTTAAGTATGCTAGGACCCATTTGACCTATAGCGAATGGCTCCTCACTTAATCCAAGGACCCCCCTTGGGATATGTTTTTGGTAGTATTTTAATGATTTCAAATCCTAGATCTGATGTAGGCTTGTGTGATTTGAACTTTAAGAATTAAGAGTAAGATATGTATAAATTCTTGAGGCTATTTCGCATAGTTTCACTTAGCAAAATTCAAGTTATCTTAAGAGAATTCAAGTGAGAAATTTACAAGAGAATTCAAGTGAGAAATTTACAAGAGAATTCAAGTGAGCACTTTACAAGAACATTCAAGAAGGGATTCAAGAGAAGAATTATTAAAGTTTATTGCAGAAAACAAAGATCATACCATCATGTCAAAGGCATAAGGCACCATGCATGTTGTTGAGCTAATGTGTTGATGTAGCATTGAAAATCCAATTCAAGCATTGTTCGATATCAAAGTTCAGGATCAAGATCTACATTCACTGATGCAACTTGATGCAAGATTTTTGATTTGTACTCCAAGGTTCAATTTAGGATTGGTTTTAGGTTGAAGATCAATTTGAGAAAAAAAGTTGCACAGCTGTCAAAGTTGTCACCTTTCTTACAAAATCATGGAATGTCTTCTACAAAATTTATTTTTGACTTTTGGGAGTTGAACACTTGGGATCTGGGAATGTAGATATTGAAGAATATAACCCAAAAATTGATTTTCCTGAAACCTTGGAGGGACTCATTCACCACTGGGCGAATGAGTTCTTAGTGAGGCCCGAAAAGAGACTTTTTGCAACAGGTACACAAAATTTTACCCTCTTAAAACCCACCTTTTGATTGGTATATTAGTTAGGTATGTTTTATGATATTCATCTATGCATAATTGAATGAAATAACAAGTGAAAAGAGTGTGGTTCATCACCTTGTTAATTCGTTATGATGAGCCCCCCTTTTCTTTCATTTCAATGTGTAGTACTTCCTTTCTTGAAGGTCCTTCGAATTCATGTCTAAAAGTATTTTCACATACCCTTTACAAGTTAATATATTCTATCCACATGACAATTTTTTCCAAACTTGATTAATTTTCAATTGTGATGCTTATTATTAGGCTTCTTCACTTCTTCAAAGAAGAGATTGTAGAGAACAAGGATGGTCATACACGACTAGTTGTCATTGAATTTCAATACACTAACTCTTGGTGGTGGGATTTCTAGTCGGTCAAAATCTGACAAGTTCTCTTGGCTAGCTCTTGCTATATCTTTTCTTTCTCTCGCTACTAAAGATAAACAACATGATTTTAATAAAGATGGTAATAGTGTTTTGGATCCTCCTATAGAAATTTTGAACTCTACTAATATATGGGGTAAACCAAAAGACTGGAGCCACTATTTCCTCCGACTTTTTCTCTTGCCATATAATGACTTATTGTAATTGTATTTTTGTACTTTACTATAAATTGTGACCTTATTTAAACTATAAAAATAGATTATTTCTATCTATTTTATATCAATATTTTGTTAATAATATATACGTTAATCATAAAAAATAAATAATCAATCAATTATCATTTACGATCAGATGGGCATTTGATGTATATATATTGCCTCTTGGATAAACATTGATTAATTAACTATTATTTACGATTAGATGGACATGGAGTGGATAGACATTGCCTCCTCGATAGAGACTGGCGCAATAGGTTGGCTATTTTTAATACCAACGAAAGGATAAGTTACCCGACTCTTAATACCAGAATTTTGAAAGACATCGATTTACACTAATTTCCTTTCAGCAGAAAACTATTCAAAAGAAATAAAATGTTTTGAAAGGAAACTAATCTAGTTGTAAAGGTGGGCCAGTGAGATTCAAATTGGATAATAGTTAATATCTTATATAAGGTAATTAGTTTATTTATTGTGTTTTCTGAATGAGACATAACGCGTTTATGTGAGTCTCTATATCTCAATAAGCAAACTTTCAACAATGGTTTGGCTAGAATGCAAACAGCCGCTCACCGACTATTTTAACCCATATAAATTTACAACGTAATCGTTTGCAAAGCCTGGATTTGTTGTTATTACCTTATTTTTATCAAATCAATAGAACTTTTTTTATACACTAATTTTGTTTTGCCAACATTTGGCTAACAATTTACGGATGACATATACAGCTTCTGTCCGCAATGGGGTTCAGAGTGGAATTTGGCTTTTAATTTGTTTCCGCGTTTTGCATTACAATTTACAATCAACAATAAACAACACAATGCCGAAATGAAGAAATTAATCTTCAACAAGCAGCCGCTTGTTTGTTTTGCCATCTCATTCTGCTGCCCCAAGACGATGAACTATGATCAGATCTTCCCTTTATCAACTCCATTAGCTGAGCTTCCCACGCATGATTACAACTCTCTAATCTTCCTCCATGCTCGTTAATTGCCATTTGTTAAAATAAGAAAATCGTTTGTTGTTGTTGATTGGGAAAGTTTCCCAAACATTTCTGCATTTCCCTTTTGTATTTGGGAATGTTTCCCATTCGTTGTTTTTGTTGTTGCTCTATATATTGCTCTTTGATTTCCAATAAAAAGTGTGAAGACAGTTTGCTGCAATTTGTTGTGCAAGCATAACAGTTTGTTATCATTTCTGCTTCTTTGTTTTAGTGTTATATATTTTTTTGTTTATTTAGTTGTTAATGGTGTACTGTAATATTGTGGCATTTGTTTATTGTTTCTAACATATGGTATCAGAGCAGGTTCGAAATGGCAATGAATGCTAATAGTACACAGCTGCAAATTCCCAAATTTAATGGGAAAAACTATGATTTTTGGAGTTTTCAAATGAAGATTTTGTTTAAATCTCAGGAGCTATGGGATCTTGTGCAGAATGGGTATTCAGAACCCGCAGATGCAGCAGCATTAGCAGCACTCACACAAAATGAAAGGAATTTATTGGAGAATAATCGGAAAAAAGATCAAAAAGCATTATTGTTCATTGTGCAGGGCCTTGATGAAACTCTCTTTCCAAGACTTACAGCTATTTCAACAGCCAAAGAAGCTTGGGATCTTCTTTCCCAATCATTTCAAGGTACAGAAAGAGTAAGAACAGTCCGTTTACAAATGCTTAGAAAGGATTTTGAAATTTTACAAATGTCAGATTCTGAAAGTTTAGGAGATTTCTTAACTCGCACAATGGGGATAGTTAATCAGATGAAAATAAATGGTGAGGTTATGAATGATCAAAAAATTGTTGAGAAAATTTTAAGAAGTTTGCCTACAAAATATGATCCAGTAGTTATAGCTATTGAAGAATCAAAAGATCTAACCTCTTTATCTGTAGATGAGCTTATGGGTTCACTGTACACACATGAGCAAAGAATAAATAAATCAGCAAAGGAGCCATTTGAGAAAGCTTTAAAGAGCAAAGTATCTTTGAAAGAAAAAGAAGCCGCACCAGAATCATCTTCAGCACAAAGAGGAAGAGGTAGAAATTCAAGAGGAAGAGGAGGACGTTTTCAACAAAGAGGCAGAGGTCAAAGAAGCAATAGAAGTGATGAAGAATTTTGTAATTACACTCAAACAAGAGGTAGAGGCAGAACAAATTTTCAGCAAAGAGGTAGAAGTTTTCAGAGGTATGATAAATCATCTATTCAATGTTATTACTGTCAAAAGTTTGGACATATTGCAGCTGAATGTAGAAAAAAGATTGCAGATGAAAGTAAACATGAAGCCCAATATGCAAATGAAGGTGAAGGGCATGAAGGATATGTCTTGCTAACATGCAGCACAAAGGAGGAAGTAAATGATGACAAATGGTATGTTGACAGTGGGTGTAGTAATCATATGACTGGATGCAAAGAGATATTTCAGAATTTGGATGAGTCCATCAAATCTGAAGTTAAGATGGGAAATGATTCAATTGCATCAGTCATGGGGAAAGGGAGGATATTAATCACAACAAAAAAAGGTGAAAAAAAATATATTGGTGATGTATTTTATGTACCAGGTTTAAAGCATAATTTGTTAAGTGTAGGTCAACTTGTGCAAAAAGGCCACACTGTCAAATTTGAAAAAGATTCATGCATTATTGTAGATGGTAAAAACAAACAGATAACCAAAATACCCATGACTGCTAATAGGATGTTTTCTCTAAGTATCAGAAATAATATGCATTTTAGTTTCAATGCTCTTGTAAAAGATACATAGTGGTTATGGCATCTTAGATTTGGTCATTTAAATTTTGGTGGACTAAATATTTTGCATAAGAAGAACATGGTAATAGGTTTACCACTTATCCAAAAACCGGATGAAGAATGTGAAGGTTGTATTGTTGGAAAACACCATAGAGAACCCTTTCCAATAAGGGATTCCTGGAGAGCTTCAAAGCCACTGGAGCTAGTTCACTCAGATCTATGTGGACCAATTGAGGTTGCTTCATTATCTGGTATGAGATATCTTTTGACATTTATTGATGACTATAGTAGAAAACTTTGGGTGTATCCTTTGAAAAATAAATCAGATACTTTCAAGAAATTCAGAGAATTTAAAGAATTAGTTGAAAAGCAAAGTGGTTATTTTCTCAAAATTTTAAGGACAGATAGGGGTGGAGAGTATATTTCACATGAATTTCTTAACTTTTGTATTGAAAATGGCATAAAAAGGCAACTAACAACAAGGTATACACCACAACAAAATGGTGTAGCTGAGAGAAGAAATAGAACAATTTTAAATATGGTAAGGAGTATGCTTAATGTTAAGAATTTACCAAAAGTCTTTTGGGCAGAAGCAGTTTGTTGTGCAGGTTATATCTTGAATAGATGTCCTACAAACTCAGTATGGGGCATGACACCAGAAGAAGCATGGGGAGGATATAAACCCCGGGTAGATCATTTAAAATTTTTTGGTTGTATTGCTTTTTCTCATGTTCCAGATGCACTTAGAAGTAAATTGGATGATAAGGCAGAAAAATGTATCTTTGTTGGGTACAGTGAAGAATCTAAGGCATATAGATTATATAATCCTGAAACAAAAAAGTTGGTGATAAGTAGAGATGCAAAATTTCTTGAAGATCAGGAGTGGTGTTGGAATTTGAAAGAGAAATATCAACAAGTTAATTTTCAAGATGAAGCTGCAAATCAACAACAAATTTTTGTTGTTAACAGAAACTCTTTTTCAACTCCACCAAGTCATAGACATGTTTCATCAAGCAATTCTCCATCATCTACCTCACAATCTCCAAAAAGGTGGCAGAAAACAAAGAGCTTGTCTGATATATATCAAGAAACAACAGAGGTAAATGAAGATATCTGTCATCTTGCATTTTTTGCTGATAGTGATCCTATTATTTTTGAAGAAGCTATAAATGATGATAAATGGGTCAATGCTATGAATGAAGAAATTGCAGCCATAGAAAAGAATCAAACATGGGACATTGCAGATCTCCCTAAGCATAAGAAGGCAATTGGAGTAAAGTGGGTGTATAAAACAAAGTACAATGAGCAAGGTAAAGTGAATAAATACAAGGCCAGGCTGGTAGTGAAGGGCTACAAACAAAAATCAGGTATTGATTATAATGAAGTTTTTGCACATGTAGCTAGAATGGATACTATTCATATGATTTTAGCTCTTTCAGCACAAAAGGGTTGGAAACTCTTTCATATGGATGTAAAATCAGCATTCTTGAATGGTGTATTGGAGGAAGAAATTTACATTGAGCAACCACCTGGTTATGAGATTAAAGGTCAGAAAGGTAAAGTTCTCAAACTAAAGAAAGCCTTGTATGGTTTAAAATAGGCACCTAGAGTTTGGTATGAAAGGATTGAATCATATTTCTTGAAAAATGGTTTTGAAAAATGCCCTTATGAGCCCACCTTATTTATAAAACAAAATCAACAAGGTGATGTTATGATTGTTTGCATTTATGTTGATGAATTGCTTTATAATGGGAATAATGAAAACATGCTTAAAGAATTTTCAATGGCAATGAAGATTGAATTTGAGATGACTAATCTTGGTTTGTTGCGCTATTATCTTGGTTTTGAAGTAACTCAAAATTGTGATGGGATTTTTATTTCACAAGAAAAGTATGCAAATGATATTTTGAAAAGGTTCAAGATGGAAAATAGCAAACCAACAATTACACCTATTTCCATGGGTGTGAAGTTGAACAAAAAAGATGAAAGCAAAAAGGTAGATTCTACTTTGTATAAAAGTTTGGTTGGAAGTTTAATGTACTTAACTGCAACAAGACCAGATATCATGTATGCAGTAAGTTTGATAAGCAGGTTTATGGAGGATCCACATGATACTCATCTACAAATAGATAAAAGAATACTAAGGTATGTGAAAGGGACTTCAAATCATGGAATTTTTTATGAAAAGAAGAGTGTTTTGAAGTTAATTGGTTATACAGATAGTGATTGGGCTAGAAGTCAAGATGATAGGAAAAGTACTTCTGGGTATGTCTTTACTCTTGGTTCAGGTGTAATTTCTTGGTCTTCAAAGAAACAACCCATTGTTGCATTGTCCTCAGCAGAAGCAGAATATGTGGCAGCCACTTCAACAAGTTGTCAAGCAGTTTGGTTACAAAGAATGCTTGAAGCATTGTTGCAGCCCCAAATGGAAGAAACGGTTATATTTTGTGATAATCAATCAGCTATTGCGCTTTCTAAAAATCCAGTCTTTCATGGAAGAAGCAAACACATAGACATCAAATTTCATTTCATCAGAGAGCTGGTTAAAAATAATGAAATCAAACTTTCTTATTGCAGGTCCAAAGATTAGGTTGCTGACATTTTGACAAAGCCTTTGAAAGAAGAAGATTTCAATAGATTGAAGAAACTTTTAGGGATGACAAGCTGTCCCACAAATCAGATTTTAAGGGAGGATGTTAAAATAAGAAAATCTGTTTTTTGACAGTTGTTGATTGGGAAAGTTTCCCAAACATTTCTGCATTTCCCTTTTGTATTTTGGGAATGTTTCCCATTCGTTGTTTTTGTTGTTGCTCTATATATTGCTCTTTGATTTCCAATAAAAAGTGTGAAGACAGTTTGCTGCAATTTGTTGTGCAAGCATAACAGTTTGTTATCATTTCTGCTTCTTTGTTTTAGTGTTATATATTTTTTGTTTATTTAGTTGTTAATGGTGTACTGTAATATTGTGGCATTTGTTTATTGTTTCTAACACCATTCTATTTTGAAGTCTCCAATCGTAGTCCTGGCGAGGAGAGGATCCGGCAGAGTCTCATACAGCCTCTGAACTTTAAGAAACAATCTACTACACTCTTCTTTCTCTTCAATTGGATAGATGTCAGGATGGTATTTAAGAGCCATCCGACGATATGCACTCTTTACATCACTCGTACTCACATTAGGAGAGACAAATAGAACATCATACAATGAAGAAGAAGAATGGGGAGCATATTGAGAGTGAAATGCTCTAATAGTTGT
>VCHN02003670.1:0-13628 GCA_007115665.2 Sequoiadendron giganteum | reverse complement strand
TGTTAAATCACCTTGTTATTACTTTCATTCTGTTATTTCCTTAAGTTAATTTCGATTTAATTAACTTGAAATAATCATTGTAAAAGCATTGTAAAAGTTAAGCATTTAAATACTGCAATCTAGTCTAGATCCTATACAGATCAAGTTGGTATCAGAGCAAGTTGGCTTTTATTGCAGTTATTTGTTTTTTTTTGAATGCTAACGAGATCCAGGATTCAGAAGGGTGAAGGCAAGCTCGAAGACTTTGATCCTGAGATCGGAAAGCGTAGATCATTTCCAAAGATGTCAGTTTCTGGAATGGAGGTTCCTGAAGAAATCATTGAGCAGGAATTTCGAAGAGCATTCCTCGAGATGAAGGCTAAGGTGGATATTCTTTTTCAGGAGAGACAAGAACGGAAGGAACGTGAAGAAGGTTCGTCGAAGCAAGAAGATCGCAAAGACATGAAAGGGAAACATCATGAAGATGGTGGCAAGAAACCAAATCATCCCTTTTCTTCTTCTCCTCCCTCTTCTGCTTCTCCTTCTTCTCCATCTTCTCCTCATTCTATTTCTTCTAATCCTTTCAAGAGTGGGTATAAACCTAAAATTAAATTGGATGTAAAATTTGATTTGCCTAAATATTGTGGTGAACTTAATGCTGAAAAATTGGATGATTGGATTCAACAAGTAGAAGTCTACTGTAGAGTCCAGAACCTATTAGATGATGTTGATAGGATCCAATTAGCTACTCTTCGTTTAGGAGGTACAGCCTTAACCTGGTGGGAGAGTAAGTCTAAAGCAGAAGTTTCACAACATGGTAGAGTCAGTTTAACTTGGGCAGAATTTGTTAATGCTCTTAAGAAGCAGTTTTATCCCTTAGGACATATGCAGCAGTTAATGATGGAATGGCAAATGTTTAGGCAAGGGAAGGGTCAAACTGTCCAAGAGTACACCCATGAGTTCAGGAAAAGGGCTATTGCTTTGAATGTTCCTTTGTACACTCAGGACACGTTGTTGAAGTACATAGGAGGTTTACATTCCTATCTTAGGCATTCCATTTTGGTATTGAACCCTTGTAACTTGGATGAAGTGTCTGTTCAAGCAACACACTTAGAGTCAAGGGGTAAAGGATCTTTTATTGATAAGTTTGATAATGATGTAAAGAAATCTTCTAAGAATGCAAAGACAGGGAAAGGAAAGAAGGCAGCTACAGTCAAGAAGGATGAGAAACTTTCTTGCACTCATTGTGACAAGGAAGGTCATGATGAAAATCACTGCTGGAAGTTACATCCCGAACTGAGGCCTAAGTGGGCTCAAAGACGTAATCAGAAACAGAAGGGTAAGGATAAATCCATGAATGTTGTTATGGATCTTGGTTCAGATTCAGATGATGAGACTAAGATAACAGCGATGGGTCTAAAAGGTAAAGCCTCTATTTCTGGTGTTTCTGTTGCAAGTTGTGCTTCTTCTTCTACAGTTAATGGTTTATCTGAAGATGCAAAAAGGAATGAGTTGTTTCATTTAAGGGTTATGGCTAAGAACAGTAAAATTGATGCACTCATAGATAGTGGATCTCAGGTGAATTTAATTTCAGAAAATGTTGTAAAGAACTTGGGATTAAAAACTACACAACTTAAAAAACCTTATCCACTAGGCTGGATTTGTGAAAATGATAAGTTGCAAGTAACAAAACAATGCACCTTAAGATTCACAATTACTAGTAAATTTGTGGATGAAGTATAGTTTGATGTAGTTCCATTGGATATCTGTGGGGTAGTGCTTGGTAGCCCTTATCTTTATGACAGAAAAGCAATCTTCTACAGGGAACAAAATCATTATCACTTGTTTAAAGATGGCATTCAGTATATTGTACATTCTCACAGGGTTAAGACTGATCGTTCTTTTGCAAACACAGGGTAGTTAAAGAGGGTAATTAATGCAAGTAAAGAGTTAACTCTTATGTCTGTCAGTACAGGTGATTCTACACTTGAACTTGGAGTAGCTAACCAGGGTCAGATGTTGCAGGATGCACTTGCAGTACAACATGAGAAAAAGATGCTTGAAAGCATTGATGAATCCTTGGGTAAAAATGTTACTATTGTGAAGGATCGATATGTTGTTGACTTACTTTCTTTCATTTCTGCATTATTGTTCAGCGTGATGCTAGTCAATTTTTGTTGGTTAGTGGCTATGACATTTGATGTAGAAGCTTATGGAAGTGATAAAGTTATGTTTATGATCAACAATATTTCTGCAGTCTTGATTGTACTTGTGAGTCAGGTATTCAGATGTACAGAGGATACAGGACAAGTGGGGAGGCCAAGTCCTCACTTATTGTCAGAGTAAATGTCACTTTTGGAGGTCCAAAAGGTCTTCAGTGGGGAGGCCTGATCCGGTGGACATTTTTCAGTGAAAATTGAAGTGTCTTATTTTTCTCCAAAATCTGCACCATCAGAAAGAGCTCATCGTCCTGGTTCCAACGCAACTCGAACGGAGCAAAAAAGGAGTCCGTTTGCACGAGTTATGGCCAGTCAAACCTTTGGTCAAACTGGGATCAGGGGCATCCAGAAGGCAAAAAAATGGCGTTGTCAAAAATCAATGAAACCAGCATCATCGCGAAGAGCTTGTCACAAGCTTTCCAACGCAACTCGTTTCGTCAAAATCCGACATCGGACGCGAGAGTTATCAGCGGTCAAAGTTGCAGTTGACTTGGTGGACAGAGGGTACGTTGATGACATCATCATCCGTACAGATGACGTCAGCACACAGTACAGAATTTGATGTGGACAAATCAGAGTTTGACATGTGGCATTTGTATGGACCAATCACAGAGTGACACGTGTCCTTCCGTATAGTACGGCATCCCAGTCAGCATCCAACGTGGCAGTCCAGTCGGCGACACAGTCAGCGCCCAGTCAGCAGTTGAGTCAGCTTACATGTCAGTGACAGTTGTCATCCACGTCAGCCTAATGAGCCAATCAGTGTTTGCCACGTGGCACCCTCCTGGTGTGACACGTGGCTCGGTTCTTCATTCTTCCCACGCCGACGGTTGTTTGTTAAAAAAGGTTTGTTGGGGATTTGAACACCCAACCTCACAGCTCCGAGTATCCCGGCCCGCCGTTTCACCAAAATCTCCGCCGCTAACCATATATAGCAGCGGTTTTCTTTTATTGTTAAAGTTTCGAAAGTTTGTTTTAAAATTGGAATGGCCGGGAGTGGAACCCGGGACCACCGGTGTAACAAAACACTTACTCACCGTAAGGCCACGCGCTGGCTTTATACTATTATTGGCATCGGTTTTGTTTTATTCAATATTTTTAAAACCGAATGCCTATAAAAATTAAAACAAACCCCCTAAATTGAAAATTAAAACCAACTATAATCCTTTTTTAAGGATTAAATCCAAACCCCCAAAACAATATTAGCCCGAAAATGAATACTTGAAGGGCTTAAAATAATTAAGGGGATTTTTATTATGGATTTTTATTCAAATAAGGGAGATTATCCTGATTATTTTGATGTAATTAGGGGATATGAAGATTTTTATGTGTAAAAGGGAGATTGTTAAAGATTTTATGTAATTTTTGGAGAGATAAGGTGAATATTTCCAAATCAATTGGTTGAGAGCCAAATTGAGAAAATTTTATGTATAAAAAGGGGTGTAAGGTGAGAGTGAAAATCAAGTTTTTTTTCAGGTGATGAAGTTCTAATGCTGAGGCGTCAAAGAGAGGTCTTGTTGGAGAATTCTTTCAGATCATTCTTGCATATCAGAGCGTCGTTACGCTGCCGGAGTGCTTGGAGAATGATTGTGGTGCATTGTAAATGATTTTGGAGATTAATCGCGGATCGGTCTCTCTATTGGAGTGGACCCGGAGACGTAGTCACGTTGTGACGAACTCCGTTATCAACTGTTTGCACTTCTCTTCTTCTCTCTCTCTATTTTCACAGGTTATAATCACCTGATTAATGCTTCTTTTATGTTATTTCCTTGCTAATTTTCATTTAATTAACTTGTAGCAATCATTGTAAAAGCATTGTGTGCTACATTTAAATACTCCAATCTAGTCTAGATCCTACATGTGACAAAGACATAGTCAATACACTTGCCATAATAAAAGATTGGTTGCTTATAGGAACAGGGTCTAGAATTTAATAGAAGATTTTGACGCCTTTGGGATTACTCTTATTCCAAGGGAAGCAAATCAAATAGCAGATGCTCTCACCGTTGCAGCAAGTACATTAGAGCCCATGCAGGATTCAAATCTGAAAAGGTTTTCTATGGAATTGATTTCAGTTCCTGCAATTCCTAACAATGTTAAACACTTTTAGGTGTTTAATGATGACCAACATATTTTGGCCTTTTTGGAGAGTTCTGATGTATTTCAAGGACAGATAATTGATGATGTTGACAAGGATCAAGGAGACTGGAATCCAGGAAATGACAATACAGAAAGTGACAATCCAGAAGGGATAATGGATTTAAAGAGTAATAACATTCCAAAAGGGATGATAGCATTGGAGAAGATATTTGATTTGGATCCACGAGCTTATCAGAGAATGCCTACAAAGAGTGAGGGAGGTAAGTATGAATCCGTTAATTTGACTCACTCAGGGGTAGAAAGGAATGTTCTTATAAGAAAGACTTGTCCTCAGGAGGTAAAGGATGAAATAATCAAAGTTTTAAAGCAAAATATTGAAACAATTGCTTGGAGCTACGATGATTTGAAGACTTTTGATACATCTGTCATCACACATACGATTCCTCTTAAGCCAGAAGCTAAGCCGTTTCGCCAAAAGCAACGCCAGGTCAATGCATTAATCGAGCCTCTGATCCAGAAAGAAGTACAAAAGCTTTTGGCTGCAAGAATAATTTTTCCAGTTAGACACTCTACCTGGGTGGCTAATCTAGTTCCTGTGAGGAAGAAGAATGGGGAAATTAGGTTATTTGTGGATTTCAGAAATTTAAACAAAGCCTCTGAGAAGGATAATTATCCATTACCTTCTCTTGATGAAGTATTGCAAAAGGTTAATGGATCTCAAATGATGTCTTTCTTGGATGGATATTCAAGATATAATCAAGTATTGGTAAGTCATGAGGATAGGATGAAGACTGCTTTCACTACAAAGTGGGGCACATTTGCCTACAAGAGGATGCCATTTGGTCTGATTAATGTTGGTGCTACTTTTCAAAGAGCGATAGATGTAGCATTTAAAGACCTAATAGGAAAGTTTATAATCATCTATGTTGATGATCTGACCATCTTCTCTAAGAGTAGAGAAGATCATACTGCTGATTTAGAGAAAGTACTGAAGAAATGTATCACTTATGGTGTTTCTCTCAATCCAAAGAAATGTGTATTCGGAGTTTCTTAAGGGAAGCTTTTGGGTCACATTATATCAAAGGGGGGAATTTCCATAGATCCTGATCGAGTAGAGGCCATTTTGAAGTTAACAAGGCCAAGAAGTAAGAAGGAGATGAGATCTTTTTTTGGAAGGGTTAATTTTGTCAGGAAGTTTATAACAGGGTTTGCAGAAATTGTTAAACCACTTAATAAAATGATGAAGAAGGATGCGAAGATTGAATGGAGTGAAGAGGCTAAATCTGCTTTCATGCAGATTAAACAAGTTATATCCGAGGCACCTGTTTTAACAAGCCCAAATTATCTAAAAACCTTTTACATCTATTCTTTTGCTTCTGAACATTCATGTGCAGCAGTCTTGACACAAAGAAGAGAAGAGAATGAAGAGAGGCATATTGCTTTTATGAGCTCTCCCTTTAAGAATGCAGAGGTAAGATATTCATCAATAGAAAAACAGGCATTTGCATTGGTGCGAGCAGTGAAAAAATTTAGACACTACATAATCTGAAGTCAAGTGATGGCTATAGTCCCAGATCCAGCTGTAAAGTCCCTCCTGATGCAAAGTGAACTAGGAGAAAGAAGAGGGAAATGGATGGCCATTTTACAAGAATTTGATTTGGAGATTCACCTAATGAAGCTTGTAAGAGGTCAAGGTTTGTCAAAGGCAATGGCTGAAGTGGACAGAAGTATAACTTGTCAACAATACACTGTTCAGTCATTCACAAAAGATCCCTGGTATACAGACTTAGTTTTTTTTCTCCTCAACAACAAGTGTCCAGAAGGGATGAATGCAACTCAAAGAAGAGCCCTAAGGATGAAAAGCGCCCATTATATGCTTAAAGGAGGATCAATCTATAGGAAGAATTTCCAAGGAATTTACTTGCGTTGTCTGGATCAACAAGAAGCTAAACATGCTATAAGTGAATTTCATGGTAGGCATCGAACAGGACATGGATCTGCTGATGCATTGGCTCATCAGATTTTAAGGTCAGGTTACTATTGGCCTTATGTGTTTAGGGATGCGCATCAACATTGCAGAACTTGTCATGTATGTCAAACTTCTGCGTCAAGAGAAAAAAATCCTATGATGCCTCTACAGCTGGTTTATGAGGTAAGGCCATTTGCCCAATGGGCACTTGATTTTGTAGGGGTGATTAATCCAATTTCTTCTGCAGGTCACAGATTCATCTTAACTGCGATGGATTATTGCACGCGTTGGACAGAAGCTTTGCCTTGCAAAAATAGCACCACGGAGGTGGTTATTAAGTTTCTGACAGAGAACATCACAACCAGGTTTGGAGTTCCATTTGCTCTGGTATGTGATAATAGCCCTGTTTTTTCCTCTGCTGAATTTATTTCATGGGCTTATGAGCATAAGATTGTATTAAAATATTCTTCCAATTATTACCCTCAGGGGAATGGAGTGGCTGAGTCCACAAATAAGAATTTGTTGGAAGTAATAAAAAGGTTGTTAGAAAGTAACCCTAGGGATTGACATACCCAGTTGAGATTTGTCTTATGGGCAGATCGAACCAGAATTAAAGCAGCCCTAAGTAATTCACCCTTTAAGCTAATTTATGGCCAGGATCCAATCTTTCCCATACATTTACAAATACCTGTTCTAAAATTCATGCAGAAGTTTTATAATAGGGATGATAGGATTGAGGTAAGACTGCTTAACTTGTTGAACATGGAAGAACAAAGAGATGCTGCTTTGCAACAATTCTCTAAACATCAGGCTATTGTCAAGCGCTGGTTTGACAAAAGAGCCAAAGTGAAAGCTTTTAGAATATCAGACTTTGTGCTATTATGGGATAAGGCTAGAGAAAGGAAGGGAGACCATCAGAAATTCGATAGACTTTGGTTAGGTCCCTACCAAATAGCTGAAATATTAGGGGAGAATGCCTTTCGTTTGAGTACCCTAACAGGAGAGCCTGTTCCATTACCAGTTAATGGTCAGTTTCTCAAGCACTATTTTGGTGCATAGAAAGTCTGGTGTTTTGAAAAAAAATGTATTATATTGTATCATATGTAATTAAGTTCAGTTTTTAGGTTTTAGTTTTAGTTTTTTTGCTTGTTTGTTTGTTTTCTTTTCTTTTCTTTCTTTGTTTTTGTTTGTTTGGTTTTTTTTTTGTTGTCTTGTTTCATTGGGGATTCTTATTTTGCTCATCTCAAGTTAGGGGGTTGTTATTCAAAGTATACTATTGGTACTAGGAGAGAAATTGGTTTAGGTATTCTCATTCTAATCATTGAAAAGGATTTCATTCTAAAACTTATGTTTTATGATTATTCTAGTTTGGGTTGGAAAAGTTATTAAGGATAGAAGATGTAAATGTGAATATCTCATGAATTGTGATCAAAGATTTGTCACCAAATTAGAAAAACATCTACATGAGTAGTTACCTATTTGTTTTAGAGTGACTCTATCTATGTTTCAAGTGAAAAATCAGATTCCAAAACTATCATGAAATCCATTGTAGTACTCAACCCACATTTTAGATTCATTGAATCTGAGTATTGAGAGATGCATAAAATAATTTCTATTCAAAAAAAAAAGAGAGAGAAAGAAAGAAAGAAAAGAAAGCTCAATATCAAGTGGGTAATCAGGTATCTCTATCGGGGCTATGGACGCCTATCTGCCAGTAGAGAAATGCTTTGAGAGGCCTGGAGGTATCTCTGTCGAGGCTATGGACACCTGTCTAGCAGCGAAGCAATACCCAGGATTTTACTGCACGATAATTAAAGGACTCAACTTATGTAGCTTGTAACATAGGTATAGTTGTTTACAAGCAGAGAAAGTATCTACAAAGAATGATGCACAATATAGGCACACACTCAGATTCAAAAATAACTCATGAGCACATTACATTTGAGATTCAAACTCAGGATTATCCTACAAATATTTGATCTCATTCAAGGTAAGGTGTTCATAAGCCAGGTAGTTTTTGGGTGACTAAAATTTTCTTTGGGTATTTTGAAAATAGGTAAACCATTTTTCCAGTCGAGTCACCATTTGTTATGCCTTGCATAACCACCCCATCTTTTGCCTTGGTCAAAATGGGTCCCCCTTTGTGTTTTTGTACTTAGTTGTTTTTGGAACAAAGTTTGGAGTCTAGTTTTGCCAATACTTTTTTTTTCTTTCATTTCTCTATCGGAGTCGGGATCGGAGCTGAATCAGGTTTTGAAAGATCTTTTGAGGTGTATTTTGGTTCTATTCCGACAGTCTTTTCTTTGCCTTTGTTTTTGCTCTTTGGTGAAAGAAGAGCAGCAGTGGGAATTGGGATGGTACTTTTCAAATTTTGTAAAATCAAATTCAATTCCGATCCCGCCTCCGCTCCCTTTTTAATGTTTGTTTGTCTCGATTTTTGTGTTTTGTTTTATTAGGTTGGTCTTTTACTTAACTTTTTGTTTTTGTTTTTGTTTTGTTTTTAGTTGTCAGACGCGGAGTCGGAATGGGGATAAGGTTTGGAAAGTTTATGATTTTAAGATCCTGTTTCCATTTTAGTTCTGACCCCGCCAATTTTTGTCGTTGACTTTTTGACTGAAGTTGCACTGTAGACCAGTGTTCGTTCTCTTACAGTTCCGACTCCGCCTTTACTTCGTTTTAATGCATTAATGGTGGTTGCTGATGTAGGTCAAAATTCACATATTTTTCTTTATTAAGGGTTAAAGCCGATTATTATTGTTATTATTACAAGTCTGAGAGCGCGAAGAGCAATAGCAGAGTTCGTTTGAGCAAATTGATCAAGATAGAGAAGGGATATTGTGTGCGAATTGATTCAGAAAGTTAGCGTGGCTTTGTTTGCGTTTGAGGTAGGTCTTTTATCTTTGTTGTTCGTTGTTTATTTCCTTGTTGTGTTTTGCTTTGTATCTGTTCGCGTGTTCAATCTTTGTGTTTTAAAGCAATTTTATGATCATCGATGTGATTAAGCGAGCAGGTTCTTGTTTTGGCTTGTTTTGTTTTGTTTTAATCTTTGTTGTTTTATTTTGTCGTGTCGTTTCTTTCTATTTTTGGGCATTTCGCTTTCACGTCTTAATCGTGATCGCATCGTGTCATTTTCGATTTGCAGTAGATTTAGATTAGATTAAAGGTTTTTTTATGGCGTGAGTTAGATTAAGAATTTACAGTGAGGTAGGTTAGAGATTTTATAGTGAGTTGAGGTAGATTAGATTTATTGTTTAATTTAGGGTTTCATCGTTTGGTAGAATGGCAGGGTTTTAAAACTCGTGCCCTAGTTTTATTAAGTTTGTTAGATTAGGGTTTCGTCGGTCTCTGCAATTACTTTAAATAAGATTTAAATAAATGGCTCTAAAATACAATTGTTCCCCACGATCATATGAGGGTAGAGTTTTTAAGCTCCTTTGCCATTTTATGGCGATCTAGGTTTAATCATGAAGTTATGATGAAAATGAATAAATTTGATGATGTCATGATTAGCATAGGCGGAGGCGGGATTGGAATGGGTATGGGCATAAGAGTTTTGTTTTTACCAAAGTTATCAATTCCATTTCTATCTCGTTTTTGATTTCGAGTTCTAAAAGGTTTTCTTGAAGTATGTGATGACTAGCAGAGGCGGGATCGGAACTGATCTTGAACTTAAGAATTTTGTTTGTAAAGGTTATCAGTTCCGTTTTCATCCCGTGTTCGGCTCCGCATATAGTGGGGAGTATTTTGTCGAAGTAATGATAACTAAATCGGAGGCGGAGGCGAAATGGAAATAGAATATGAAAAGAAGAGAGTTCGAAGAGAAAAACCAAATCCCTTTTTCATTCCGATCCCGGTTCTGATAACTTCCCCGACTCCGACTCCGAGCCCGTTTGTTACTAGATGAAGTTCCTATATTGGTTTTTGCTTCGAGTCTGCCAGTCTTATAAAAGTGATTATTTTGTGTTTCTATCCGACTTCGACTTCGATGTATATGTAACAGGTATGTTTTTAAAACATGTTTTATAATGATTTATTGGAAGGTCTAATTAGAGGTTTGCTTGCAGGAGATTTGAGAGATGTCAGGAACATCAGGAGAGGCTGCTCGAAGGAATCAACTGGCTGGAACGTCAAAGCCTGCACCGAAAATTAAGAAGGTGAAACCAGAACAGTTACCTTATACATTAAGGTATGATCATAGGAATCCGGTGGTGAAGGTGAGCAAGGTGGAATCAAACTGGTCAGATATCGTAGATACCAATTTGGGCCAGTATAGTTTTGAAGAATTACATGAAGAGACCTTTGCAGAAAGGGCAAACTTGATAGGGAGAACTCAAAGGATTGTTGACTCCGGTCTTGCACATATCACTGTGTTTCCTTTATCAGTTCAGTGTCCGGAGTTGATATGTATAGTGGCCAGTACTTATAATCCAGCTACAAGATTATGCATAGATTCACAGAATAATGTGATTATAGATCTTACTCTGTAGATGTTCCAAAGCATATTCAATGTTCCTGATCCCAAGAATTTAGTGCAGTTGACTGAGGCTAAGGCATTGGAGAAATACAGTAAGCATAAAGACTCCAATAAGTCTCATTTAAACAAAAGATGGTTAAGCACCGAGAAGAAGTCTTTAAGCAAACTGGCAGACCAGCCAAAGAGGGCAAATTTCAAGAAGGAGATATCTGATTTGATATTGATGCTATCTAGGGTGTTTGGGAAGAGGGATGCCTTCCATTTCAAGGAATGGATGTTTCATTTTATTCAAGTGATCTTTCAGGGTGATTATCAATTTGATTGGTCAATGATTGTTTCTGATGCCATACATGATCAGCTCACAAGGGTCAGACAAACCAAATCTTTCTTCATGACTTCATATGTGGTCTATGCTGCAACAAGATTGGGATTTTCCCAGGATTAAACAAAGTAGGTATAATGGGGGTCTTGGATGGACAAAAGAAGGTATGGGAACATTACGATCAATTATCTCTTCAGGTTGCGGAGACTCATTTCAGAAGAGTCAATGATGCATTTTTATATGTGGTTATCAACCAGTTGAGTGGAGATGCAGGATACAGGTTAAGCCAAGAAGCTATGGCATTCATTTCTGAATGGGGAAGTTGGTACATCCAATACCCAAAATTTACATACTTTAGGTTGTTTGGGTTTGAAGGTCATCCCCATTTACTTCCAAGATGCTGCAGCAATAGAATAGTGCTTATGGAATTTGTATATCAATCCATTGGAGTTAATGCTAGATTTGGGATGAAGCACAAGACAGGATGCCATAAGTTTCCTATGACACTGGGGGAATATGGTTGTCAACACATGAAGGCAGCTAAGGTGGTTTGTAATGAGTTGATACAATTAAAATTGGGATTGTATACAGCTCGTAAGTATTTTGATCCAAAAAAGAAGATGTATGCTTTATTACCTTCAGTATTTACTAGACATTTTAATTTGTTAGAGAATTTTTGGTGTGATAGGCAGGATGAATTTGACTTAAGGAAGAAGAATTATGAGAGATTACCAGTCTCACTTATGGTAGAGCTGGGTATTAAAGATAATATTCCTGACACTTTGGTGGATGATGGAGTGGTATTAGATCCCTCATATGAAGCTTTGAATATTGGCACCAAAAACTTAGATCCAATAGACTGGAATGAAGAAGAAACGATTGACATTAAGAAACTAGGAAGAACAGTCTTGGATAGAAGTGTGCAATGGTTGATGATGAGAACTCAAGCTCCTCAGGGACCAATCCTCAAGAAAGGTAAAGGGTATAAGAGGATCAAAAGAAAGGCACCTTCCAAGGAACCATTGGAATTCTTTCCTCCGGATGTTGAAGAAACAGAGTTGGAGGTAGTTGATGAAGAAGAAGAGACACTCGAGGGAGATGTTCCTATTGAATCTGTTGTTCCTATGCCCGCATTAGGTGAGTCATCTGCACAAGCTCCACTCACAAGGAAGAAAAGTAAAGAAGTTCAAGGAGTGCTTTATGCCATGGCTGAAGCTACTAAAGGAAAAGAAGTGGAGGAAGAGTTGGTAGAAATTGAGACAGACTCGGATGAAACTCTATCAGAGAAGAACTTGCAAGAAAATGTACCTCTAGATTATACTGTTGGGCAGATTCTTACACAGGAAGAACAATGGAAACAGTTTGAAGATGCTACTAGAGAATCTGATGCAAGGGCTATTGCGGAGAAACAAAAGGAAATGGAGGTAAAGTTGCAAGCTGATGCTCTACTTCAACAGCAACAATCAAAGGTAAAAGAAGTTGAAACAAGGACAACAACTGATACAATGGAGGAGCAAATGAGGTAATGAGAGCATGAGATCAAGGTCAAGGCAAAAAATGACAAGCTAGAACTGATACAGAAGATCCATGATCTTGAGGAGGAGAAAGCAAAAAACCGAAGGGAAAAGGAAGCCCTGGTTGCTAGATTGAAGCTTGCAGAGGAGACTCGACAGAAAGAACAAGAGGCTGAAGCTCTAAGAAAAGAAAAAGAGGCTGAAGAGCTAGTAAAGAAACAACAAGCTGAGGAAGAAAGGGAAAAGGCAGAGAAACTCATAGCCTTGCAAATAAAAAGGATAGAAAAGGAAGAAACTGAAAGGAAGCAAAAAGAAGAAGAGGTCGGAGCTGCAAAACTTAAAGCTTTAGAGGCAGAATGGTTGGAAAGAGAGGCCTTGGAGAAAGAAAGGTTAGAGAAATATCAGATGGAAGAGGAGAGATTGAGAAAAGAAGAAGAAGACAAGAGAATACAGGAACAAAGAGATAGGGAAGAGGCTGAAAAGTTGGTGCAGAGGCATGTGCTGCAGGAGCAACAAGAAAAAGCAAAGATTGATTCTCAACCTGACGTAGATATTCAGCCATCCTCTACAGTTGCTGCTTCCTCCTCCATGATGATGACTCCTAGTGCTCCTACATGGTTGAAATTAGACCTACAGAAGAGAGCTAGAACACCTCCTCAATCTCTTAATTGGGAGAACATGATGAAGGAGATTGAACAGGAAAGGCCTAAGAAGAGGGATAAAGTTTTGCATTCTACTAGACTCATAGATAAAGGGGAGATAGTTGCTGAATGTGCCGTGCCTATGATTGAAAAGGAGGTAGGGGATATGCAGCTCACAGACTATCAATTGAGTACGGTTAACTTGGGAAGACCCACTAGAAATCAACAAATGAATCTGATTGATGTGGTGGCTTCAACGACAAAATCAAGGATGATCAAGGACAAACAAAAGAAAGATGAGCTTAAGGCTCAGTTAGATCAGTTACATTCATTTTTGAAGAGTGTCTCCTTTCCAAGGTCACAACAGGTTGCAACAATTGAGACTCCTGTTTTGCTAAGCAAAAAGGAGG